>CAUYQG010037727.1:0-62579 GCA_963574415.1 Tarsius wallacei | reverse complement strand
TTTTTTTTATTTCTTCAGGGTCAGATGTGACTTCATCTTTTGTGTTTCTGATTGTGTTTATTTGGGCTTTTTCTCTTTTTTTCTTGGTCAGTCTACCTAGGGGACCATCGATCTTGTTTATCCTTTCAAAGAACCAAATTTTTGTTTCATTGATTTTTTTGTGTTATCTTTTTGTCTTCTATGTCCCGGATTTGGGCTTTCATTGTGGTGATTTGGATTCTTCTCCTGAAGTTAGGGTTTTGGTGGTTTTGCTTTTCCACTTTCCTTAGGTGACTTGTTGGGCTGTTAATTTGTGATCCCTCCATTTTCCTCATGTGCATTTGTAGAGATATGAAATCCCCTCTTACTACAGCTTTCATGGCATCCCAGAGATTTTGTTAAGATGTTTCTTCAATTTCATTTGTTTCCAGGTATCTTTTAGTCTCTGTTTTGATTTCATCATTGACCCAGGAATTGTTTAGCATAATGCTATTTAGTGTCCATATCTTTGTGGCTTTGGGGGGAACCTTGTTGGTGTTGATATTTATTTTTATTCTACTGTGGTCTGAGAAGGTACATGGCAAAATTTTCATCTTTTGAAATTTGTTTATGCTTGATTTATGGCCAAGTATGTTGTCGATCTTAGAGTACGTTCCATGCAGTGATGAGTAGAAGGTATATTGTGTGGTTGTTGGGTGGAGTGTTCTGTAGGTAACAATTAAGTCCATTTAGTCAAGAGTCACATTAAGTTTCCAGATCTTGTTGCTGATTTTTTTCCTGATGACCTTTCTAGGGTTGTGAGTCGGGTATTAAATCCCCACCTATGACAGTGTTAGAGTTAATATATTTTATGAGTTTACCTAGAAGCTGCTTTATGAAAGTTGGTGCTCCTATGTTGGGTTCATATATGTTTAGGATAGATATTTCTTGCTGATAGATTGAACCCTTTATCATTATGTATTGGCCTTCTGTATCTTTTTAAATTTTTGATAGCTTAAAGGATATCTTGTCTGAGATTAAGATCGTGGCTCCTCCTTTCTTTTGTGTTCTGTCAGCCTGAAAATTTGTTTCCCATCCTCTTACTTTGAGTCTCTGAGTGTCCTTTCTAGTGAGATGAGTCTCTTGAAGGCAATATATTGTGGCCTGGTGATATTTTATCCATTTTGCCATTCTATGTCTTTTCAGTGGTGCATTTAGTCCATTCACATTCAGGGTAATTATTGAAATGTGAATTGACCCCAATCATAAGGTTCTTATAGAGTTTTTGTTGCTGTTCTCTGGTCCGCTGTAGTCAGGGGCAAGTTGTGGGAAGTGGAGTGTGAGAATGCTGGCTGCTTCAGCCAAGAATGGAGCTGGTATCTCAGAGGGAAGGGCGCCTAGAACTTCCCTGGGAGACAGCGGCTTGAGATGGGGCTGGGCAGAGGCCCGGAACCCAGGGTGGGGGACTGGAACTCTGAGGTTCAAACACCGACCACGGCTTTGGGTCCTCAGCCTGGGTGGCAGTGCAGAGCCCGGAAGCACAGGTGCTGGGGGCCTGCTTGTGCGGCAGTGGCTTTGGACCTGGTGGGCACCCCAGGAGGGAATGGAGCCTGTATTTCTGAGGGGTCAACATGGAGGGCCTCCACGGGCTACCACGGACCAAGACTGGGCTGAGCACCCAGCCAGGGAGGGAGCTGGCAGTGGCTGAGTGCTGGGCAGATCAGTGTAACCAGCAAGGGAACCCAGATCTCCACAAGGCGATATCCAAGGGCCTCCACAGGTGGCGGCGGGCTGCTTTGGGCTGGGTGAGATGGTGTAGTTAGGGAGGGAGCTGGGAGCTTCACTTGGCTGGGGCCCAGGGCCGTCTGGGGTGGAACAGCAGCTGCAGAGGGGCTGCAGTAGCAGGTCATGTGTGGGACCGAGGGTCTCCAGGCCTCAGACCAGTGCAGCTGGCAGTGGGCGGGGGATGGGGAAAGGAAAGTAAGAGTCTTTTTGGGAACTCACTTTTGGAGAATCTCACAGTTCCACCTGTGCCGTCGCCATCTTACCAGAACCTTCCTAAAGTTTCTCTTTTTGATTTTGGTTTTCAACAGTTTGACTATAATAAGTCCCTATTTAGATTTTTTAAAATTTTAATCTTATCTGAAGTTTATTAAATATTTTTGAGGTATAGCTTGGTATTCTTCATTAAATTTGGAAAAAATGTTAGTCATTATTATTTAAAATATTCTTTCCATCTTTTTTTAAAAAACTGTTCCTTCTGGGCCTCCTATAATTAATATTTTGGTCTACTTGATGATGTTCCATAAGTTCCTTATTCTCAATGTGCTTTCATTATTCTTTTTTCCCTGTCACCCAGACTTTGTAATACCTACTTTAAGTTCATTGGTTATTTCTTCTGTCTGCTCATCATGCTGTTGAAACTTACTTGCAGAGTCTTCATTGCAGTTACTGGACTTTTCAGCTTCAGAATTTTTATTTGGTTCCTTTTGATAATTTATATATTTTTATTAAGGTTTTAATCCATACATCGTTTTTTTAATACCCTTCTGTATTTGTTTACTGTTTTCTTTGGATCAATGAACAGTTTCAAGACAGTAGATTTAAATTTCTTATCAAATAAGTTCAATGTCTGGGCTGCTTCAGGAACCATTTCCGTCAAATATCATTTTTCTTTGAATTTCCAGTACTTGTAAATTTCTTTGTATATCTTTGTGATATTTTTAGATGGTTATCAAATGTTTAAATATTAGAATGTGTAAAATTTGGCAATCAGGTATTCCTTTACCTCAGGATTTACTATCTTGATTATTATAGACTTAGCTTGTATTCAGTTAGTGTTTTGGCTAGGATTTTTTTTCTCTTTTTTTACATTCCAGGATAATTTTTTTTTTTTTTGAGTTGGAGTCTCACTCTGTCGCCCAAACTGGAGTGCAGTGGTCGCTCCCAGCCACTGCAGCCTCGACCTGCTGGGCTCCACCGATCCTTCCTCCTCAGCCTTCCAAGTAGCTGGAACTACAGGCGCGCGCGACCACGCTTGGCTAATTTTTTGATTTATTGTAGAGATGAGGTCTCGCCAAGTTGCCAGGCAGGTCTCGAACCCGCGGGCTCAGGCAATCCATTCACCTCAGCCTCCCAAAGCGCGGGATTACAGGCTGAACCACCGAGCCCTGCTCCATGATACTTTTTAAAGTTTGCTTTTATTCCTTCACTATAAATTCATCACTACAAGATTGTGACTATTATTCAGTTCTGACAAAGTTGTTCTAAAAGTTTCTGAGTACTCATTAAAACTGGAATTGGAGTTCCTACTTCACTATTTTTCTAGTGTTACTTCCCAAAGAAAACATTTAAAAAAAATATTTAGTCAGTCCTTCTTCCCAGAAATAATGTATCCATTTGTATTTACTTATATGATTATACTATTTTTACAGTATTTCAGTATAGCTACAAAATTATAAAAGAGCTACATTTATGTCCACACTGTAATTGCATTCTTAGCCAATGTTTATAATAGATTAACAAATATGGTTTTCTGCAATATTTACTTAAAATCTCATCTTTTGGATCTCAGTGAAGTGTTGGCTTACTTAAGAGTGCTGTATTTCAAATTATTGAAGACGTTACTTAAAAACAAAATAAACGTATTACCATATAAAATTTAAGAATTTTTTAGCTTTTGGCTTATTGGAGTGAAAATGTGTATGTCTCAATTGTAAAAAACTGTTCATTTACATTATCAAAGAAAATGAGAAAAATATGTTAATTCTTGATCATATGATAATAGCTATTTATTTCCAGTATACTTTTAATAGAATTGGCTATCTAAAAATTAGTTTGTATTCATTTTTCTATTTAATTCTTAAGTACCTAAAATCGAAGACCAGCTGCCAAAAACACTTTTAACACACATCCTTATCAAGTCTAAGAAGTCTATGTGACAGTGTATTAAAAATTTACCTCCAAAAAACTTATGTTAAAAATAATCAAGCCAGCCTTTATGCTTATTCTATATATTTAAGAAAATATCTTGCAATGTCTTAGAGAATGTGTGTAAAAATGTGAGATGAGGCTATCATACCACAAGATGGCAGATTAAGGCCACTAAACTGATATTTTTTGGCAATAGTAGCATTCTATTTTTTCTTGCATAAACATGTTGACTTTTACTTTTTACTGAATTTTTAATAAAAATAATATAAACTATGAATAATATGAATGTAAACTGATACCTAGAATTCTAGTGTATGGCAAACATTACTCTTCAGTTGCAAATATCTTTCCGGTTTTGTTATTAAGGTATAGTATTTTTTTCTTAAATAGTGAATACATTTTATGGGATTTAAGTAACTATGTAAAAATTTATATGAAAATCTAAAATCTTCCGTATATTCAATAAATATCAAGATTTATAAAAGAAACTTTGACTTTGTTTTTGGGTACGTTTTATTTTTTGGCAATATTTATGAACCATGAGATTTTGAAAGTTAATGAAAACAAACTAACTAAAAAACAAATCCAAAATGGACTTTAAAACATTTCTACCTTGGTGTTGACTTGTTTAAGATTTATGGTGCCATAATTTAAAACTCCTAAATTTCTTCGTTCATGATCATTTCTGATCTTGAATACTAAGGCCTTGGATATTCTATTATTATGTCATTTTTATTTATATATTAAAATATATGATGCAACTATACACTTAAATTAATATCTGCATTGTATTAGAATTATCATCATAGAATCAAGAGTATTACCATAGAAATAAGAAAACCAATAGTAAGAAAGTGATGGAGTTTCAAATACAGATATTTCCAAACACAGATCTATAAAAAAGCACACATTCAGGAAATAGCAAGATGTCCAACGTGGCTGTGTGATAGAATATTCATGAGGTTATCATAAATAGAGAGTGAGACAGAATATGTTTTCAAGAACAATTTATTACAAAAGGAAATGCCTGGATAATCAAAATGATGTTGGAAACTTTAAAAAATATTAAAATGTGGGATTGTTATAATTTGATTTAACATTTATAAAGAACAAACTCAAAGTCCTATAGTAGATCACAAGAGTGGAATGAAGGACCAAAATTTGGGTCACAGAAAGATGAATTAGGAGCCTTTTAAAATATCTATGATAAAATAGAAGAAAGATTGAGACATGAGACGTGAAGGGGAAAGGATGACTAAGATGATAAAGTAATTGCAAAATGAGTTTGGAAAATTCTTAATTAATCAAGTTCTCAGTTCAAAAATAATTTATTCATTCAACAAGTTAACTGAACACCTACATTATACAAGTCATATTTTTAAATTTTGGAGTTACAATGTGGAAAAAAAAAGTTTAAAACAGTAGAGGGCTTACTTAATACTGGGAATAAATATACATCAGCACCCTCACGTCCCCGTACCCATGCATATCTTATAATGTCTGACTGGGGAGTCAACATACTGGAGAGAACAACAGTGATGGAGATATTCAAAAATTTTTCTGTAATGAAAATGTTCCAGGCAAAGGTAACTAAAATCACAATAGCACCAAAGCAGAAATGAAACTAATGTATTTTAGATATATTAAAGAGGTCAAAGTTAGTAGTCAGAAATACAAAAGGGAAAGAATTTTAATAAGTAGTTTTTATTTTATTTATTTATTTATTTTGAGTTGGAGTTTCACTCTGTCGCCCAGACTGGAGTGCAGTGGCCACTCCCGGCCACCGCAGCCTCGACCTGCTGGGCGCCTCAGCCTTCCAAGTAGCTGGAACTACAGGCACACATTACCATGCCTGGCTAGTTTTTTTGATTTATTGTAGAGATGAGGTCTCACCAAGTTGCCCAGGCGGGACTCGAACCTGCGGGCTCAGGCAATCCACTTACCTCAGCCTCCCAAGTTGCGGGATTACAAGCTGAGCCATCGAGCCCGGCTGAGAAGTAATTTTTAAATAGTTTAAACATGTTAACATTTTATATATTATGTTTTAACTTTTTAATATTTTAATAATTCATAAATCAATATTGTGTAGCATTGAATATACAGAAGTGTATAAACAACATTTTTGACAGAATCTATTCTTTAGTGAGGAAATTGTTGTATTGGAAAAGAGATATGAACCAATGTAGGTAGAGAGGTTCAGAAATGTAAGGAAGAAGGAGGAGTCATGAAGGATGTATTTAGTAGTTTTTTGCTAGAGTCAGCTGTTCTGTAACCATGCCATTAACCTAGATAAAAATGTCATGAGAGAAGCAGTTATTGATGAAGCATGATAAAAGAATGGCAGTAATGACTGCTGCTTTTAAATATAGAGTTTGCCATATCACAAAGTTACTAGAGGAAGATGTCAGTGGAAAATTAATTTTAGAGAAAATGATATATAGCAAATATTTTAAGTATACAATATGATCAGAATAAGTGAGGATCCCAGTCAGTCAAGTATAAATAAAAATCATATTAGTTTGAGGAATAAGAGAAAGGTCCTATATTAGATAGGACCTCAAGAATTGGTAAGATTTTTATAGAAGTGAAGTATGTTAGGGAGGAAGATACTCAAGCATAGGGCAGAGCATAGACACAATTAAGAAAATGTAGGAAATAAGATAATGACTTCTTCAGCAATACAAATAAGATAAGTAATCAAAGAAAGGTAACACATATTTTACCTTGTGCAGAAGTTATAGATAAGAAAGATTATCACTAGCATTATGTTACAAATTTCTGCATTCAGTTGGGCAATAAGTCTCTCTTATTCACTTACTCAGTGATCTTATAAGGACATCCAGTCTGCATGGTATAGATATTAATGCAAATGTAGGTTGAGTCAGGAGAAAAGCAAGAAAGAAATGAAAGTTCCATTTCTAAGATTGTGAGGATGGAGATTATGCTCCTATGTAAGAGAGGAAGAAACTGCCCAAGCATCAAAACTTTGTTTGGACAATGATGTTTCACACAATGCAATTTTTAAACACAATATACCCCATAGTTCTTCAGGATAAACGTCGACTCAATTGCTTTACAGTAGTAGTTCACAGAGACTGAGTATGCCAATAAAACACACATATTGATTCAAGGGGTACAATGCCACCAAAGAGAGAGGTTAGACTGAAGTGCTGACATAGAAATATTTAGACTTCATAAATTACTAGTGTAATTCCATCTATTTGGGAGATCTTCAAGAAGTAGACATTTTAATTACATGTAATTTGCTATATTTAATACAGTGAATATCTTTTTATGCTGACATGCTGGGAAAATGGTACCAAACTAACAAAGGGAAAAAAATAGATGCCCAATAAATAGGAGTCAATAACCATTCATATAATAGTTTCTTGCTACGTTCAAGTGCATAGTAATGACATTAATCTAGATAAAGATTCTGGGAACACAAGTATTGCTGACTCAGGGTGAGGAGAAGAATATATAAGTATGCCAATAAAACACACATATTGATTCAAGGGGTACAATGCCACCAAAGAGAGAGGCTAGACTGAAGTGCTGGCATAGAAATATTTAGACTTCATAAATTACTAGTGTAATTTCATCTGTTTGGGAGATTTTCAAGAAGTAGACATTTTAATTACATGTAATTTGCTATATTTAATACAGTGGAATTTACAAATAAAGAAAAATAAGTGAACTGAGGCAGCCATGGATCTAACTTAATTCTTTGAAAAATAATTTTGAAAATGCATCAGCTAAAATCCAGAGAGGAATTTCAAGCAAAATCAGGAACTATTGATGATATCTCATTATAATATAATTACATGTATGCTATATATAGATATTTCTGCACTTACCAAATACATAATTTACTATATGTAGGAGAATTTCAGTGAAACTTATACATGAGAACTTACAATTCAGTGAAAGGGTCCTATGGTAAACATTGATACTGGTATATCTGAAAGACATTAATTTGATTTCTGCCTTCTGGGTCACGGGGTAGAACATACCTTCCAATTTACATTTTCCCTCTGGCTGAACATTATATTGCACTCAACATTTATATAGCTGTATATTCATTTCATTCTTATCTCTATTTATATGCCATATTCACAAAATGGTTTTCACTCACAAACTTATTTAAAATAACCACCAGTCATGACTATTGTCCTGCCTTAATTTCCTTCATAATGTATTTATCACTTCCTGGCATTATATTGTGTATTTTATTTTCCTAAGTCTATTAATCAGAAATAATTTATTAATAATTTTGGAAGCACGGAAAATGGACTAGATAGCAGATATGATCCCACCTTAGCGAGTGCTAAAATTTAAAAAAGTGATTACTATTAATAGCATACTATAAAATTATTAAAATCTTAATAATTTTGTCTATTTCAATGACCAGAAAGACAAACATTTCTTAGTTCAATTGTAAATAATTAAATCGTGAGCTAATTATGCTTCTGCTTTTGTGATTTTATATCCGTGACTTTAAGTTTAGGTGGTTATCAATACAAAGACTGAGTTCATCCTTCTTTTTACATTCTGATTGCAAATAAGTAGATTTTACAAAATATTGAAAGACGACTGTAGCTTGTGTAGATATTGAGTAGAGGCACAGATATTTAGACCAAGTGGCACTCTGTATGGTTCTTTTGATGTTACACTTTGATTAGATAAATCCAACCTTTTTTCATTAGTCAATATGGAAAGAAAGGAGATTATTTTCTAATTTGAACTTCTGTTGGCCACCAAAAATATCTAAGGCCTGTTTTCCTTCCACTGTGAACTTTTATTTGCCACTAAATGTTATTTACATGTAGTACTTAAGATATTTATGACTCCATATATTTTTCAAGCTTATTATTGCCTAACTCAGTGAGACTTGATGTTGCATTAACAAGCTTTTACAGTGAAAAGCTTTACAGAAGAACTTTAACTAGCATATCAGGTTTTTAGGGATAACACCCAGCAGCTAAATCATTAAGGTAATTATAGGGAAAAAAAGTGAACTGAGGCAGTTTGTCAGAGCAAGAAATCATAAATCTAACTTAATTCTCTGAATAATAATTTTTTAAATGCATCAATTAAGACACATGGAATAATTTCAAGCAAAGTTGGGAACCATTGGCAATAGCTCATTATAATAGTGGGTACTAAGCAGAAAGATTTAAAAATACTGGACTCAACACATTTGCTCTCATATAAAAATATGAGTTTCCAATAGGTTTATCATAGTTCTAAAATATTTGAATACTAACAGATATTAGCCTTTATTCTATTTTACCAATTTTTAAAACATAATTAGAGCAAATTATTTCTCCACTAATAAATGAGGTGATATACAGAGGTATTTAATTTGTGTTTAAGTATATCAATAATTCAGGAAAATGAGCCATAATAATTTAAAGAAGAATCTTCTTTATAATTTGATGAATACTCAAAAGAGAAGAACAGAGAGTCTTTTTGCTTATTTCATTATATCTGTCTCAGGCTTATATCACCTAAGCATTTATTTCATATTCCATTTATAAATTAAATGCAATTTAGAATATTTTGCATTCTACATTAAATATTTTCTAAAATAAAATATATTTTAATTATATAATATTTAGACAAGTTATATAGAAAATAAAGCTGATCTCAATTTTAAAATGATTTTGGAAGTTTTTAATAGATAATGTAGAAAATTTACTATTTTTATGAATTTTTAAAATAAATCATTCTTCCCTGTCTCTAACATATTTGAAAAATCAAAGGCAATTAAGTGCTTCTGAGTACTTGAATCTCTTTGCTTTTATATATTTTTAGTAATGGAGGAAGATGACAACATAATTTAGTGCTTGTATAATGTGGTATATATTGTAGATTATTTCATCTTTACAGATAAGTAATCAAACAAAGGTAACACATATGTTTATTATCATAACATTAATTCATTCCATTAGATTAAAATCTAGTATCTTTGACCGCCAAGGCATTGATTGGCACATTTATCGCAGTGTTCAAGAAACTGTCAGCCAAAGTAAGAAAATCTGATGGACTCTAAAATACAGAAAGAAATGATTACTGGAAATGCAATCTCTAATATTTCAGAGTGTATTGATTTAAATTTACTTTCAATAATTATTTTTTCTAAAACTGAATGCATGGATTTATTAATATCCAAAATTAAAAACAGAACTTGAAGAACTAGTACCAATTACAGGCAACATGTTCAGCCCGGAGCACTGCCATTCATCCAATTTACCTTCTGGTAAAATCACCTGATTCTATAAATCTTGGAACAGGAGAGCCCCAGGGAATGAATAATGATCACTCATTATGTAGAAAGAGCATACTTTATATTACCTTGCATGCAACAAATGATAGAAAATAACAAAATTACTTTTGTTAAGTTTTCAAGTAAATAGTTTGCTTCTATCCTTTACCTCCTCAATTCAGAATTAATTACAGATTCTGCAGGTATGATTGAATGTCCACTCATTTTTCAGCATATATCATTTATAGGGTCACTATTTACAGCACATAAATTGAATGTGTTTTGTTATGTCACAAGCAAATTAGAATCCTAGGGGATTTGGAATATAATTTTTTTGAGTTTACACAAATAAAATCTCCCTGGATGTTTGCACAGAGCTAAAACAAAATAAAAACAAACAAAACAAAACAAAACAACAAAAAATTAGGGTTTTATGACTTATAAAAGTTCCAGAGATCAGTTTAAATACGTAAATTTGGCCTAGTTTCATTGTGTGTTTTTTTTTAAAGATACTATTGTATATGTAAGCTATACCTTGATTGACAATTTAATATGATATAGTCTCTTTTTTACAGAATTTCCAATCATTTTATATGGCCTCAGTCAACAAAATAAAAATTAATTTACCTATTTGCTCATGTAAAGGTAATGTTCTTGTAGCTTATTCTATGGGTATTGCCAACAGTTTAATGAGTTACAAATCTTTCACATCAAGATTTTAAAGTGAGCATATCAATGAGTCTCATTAATGTCAAGACATTATTTAAATAGAACAAAGATTTAAATCTTTAACAGAAAAGAAATGAGTACCTGTATATGACAAATTTTATATTTATAGAGATTACAAAACAGGTAATTTATAAATTGCAAGTAATAACACCAAGATTGTATATATGCAGAAAGACCTTTTAAAACAAACCTATATATCAGCACAATTATGTATAGACTACAGATTTGTTACAAGTAACTGAACTGCAAGTTGGACAACAAACCCAAGGAATAATTTAAAATCTGTGTATGGAAAAATGCAGGCCATTTACTTTCCTCCCCGTTATCCAACATGCATAATGAAAAATTTTTTAAAAAGCATTCCCTAAGTTTAAAAACTAAATAATCAGGGGGACCTTCCAGCACTATTTGACTGTATGTCTTACGAGCATTTAATGTGGGTGTGGTTATTCATATACAAAGACTAATATGAGTCTTGAAAGTACATTGATCCATACAGATTCACAGAGAATCTAGTCAGCTTTCATCTCTCATCTACTAAAATCTTGAGAATAAGACACTTAAGCAAAAGCCAAAATAATCAAGCAAAAAACATGAGTTGTAGAGATAAAGAATAAAGAGAAAAATAGCAAGAATAATTATTCTATTTTTAAAATCTACTATAAACTATCCTTTTTATCGAATTGAAGACAAAAATGGTAGGTAACAAAAAATAGCAAATAGAAATGGCATTTAGGAAGTTAAGGTATTATTAAAAGGAGTAATAGAATGCTACTTTTTCTTGGCCTTTAATCTTTCTGTTTATTTTGATGGTGTTGTTTTATTTTATTTTTTAATTGTAAAGATGTGGAGTACAATTTAAGATTAATTATACAAGTAGTCATTGTACAGGTAAAGTTTGGGCCTCCCTTTGGTCCCTACTTTGCCTGGTTTGAGATCAGGACCCTTCTATTGATGCTATGTCCCTCACCCTGGCAGTATCCTGCTACTGCCAATCCCTTTCTTATAGTGTTATGGTGAATGTTCAGGGTCCGCTTATGAGTGAGAACATGTGGTATTTTGTTCTTTGTTTCTGTGATAGATCACAGTATTATAGACTCTAAAGCCATTCAAATTGCTGTGAAGTCCACATGTTTGTCCGTTATGGCTGCATATGAATGTTTTAAAGATAACAAAAGCACAAAGACACAGAGAATGACAATATTAGAACAAAGATATGAGGCCAAAAATGAAGAAAAAAATTTGCCCCAAATTGGTTAATACTAGCAATCAATAAGTAAATACATAGGGAATTAAAATATTTACATTGCTACAAAAACAATGAATAGTATAGGCATATCTCATTTAATTTTGCTTCATTTTTATGTGCTTCACAAATATTGTGGTTTTTAATAAATTAAATCTTGTGACAACACTGTGGCAGGCAAGTATGCAGGTGCCACTTTTCCAACAGCATGTGTTCACATTGTATCTCTTTGTCATCTTTTGGTAATTCTTACAATATTTAAACTTTTTTTTATTATCATAGTTGCTATGATAATCCGCAACTAGTGATTTCTAATGTTAATACTGTAATGATGCTGTGGCTTTACAAACAGGCCTATAAAAGACAGTGAATTTATTTAATAAATGTTCTGTGTCTTCTGACTGTTCCACTGACCTGTTGTTCCTTTCCCACCCTCCTACTCCGTCTTTCTATATCTCACTCTTTGGCCCTCACTATGCTGAAGACTAAAGAAGATAAGTTTAAAATTTGCAGAGATTGGTTCACGAGGTGTAAGGAAAGAAGCCATCTCTATAACAAAAAAAGTTCAAGATGAAGCAGCAACTGCTAATGTAATTTTTCCAGAATATCTAGCTAAGATCATTGGTGAGGTTGGCTGCACTACACAACAGAGTTTAAGCACAGGTAGAACATTTTTCTGTTAGAAGAAAATACCACCTAAGACAGAGTCAAAGGACAGAATACCTTTCTCATTTAGGCTAATACAGCTGGTGACTTAAATTGAAGCCAGTGCTCATTTAGCATGATGACAACTCTAGGACCCTTAAGAATTATGTTAAATCTATTCTGCATATGCTCTAGAAATGGAATAACAAAGCTTCAATGACAATACATCTGTTTACAGCATCACTAAATAATTTAAAACCACTGTTGAAACCGCTGCTCAGATAAGAAGACACTTTTCAGAATATGCTGCTCATTGACAATATACATTCAAGAGCTTTGATGGAAATGAAAAAAAAAAGGAATATAATTTTTGTGCTTTCTAACAATCCATTCTCCAGCTCATAGATCAAGGAGTCATACTAACTTTCAAGTCTTATTATTTAAGAAATATATTTTGTAAGCTACACATAGTGCCATACATAGTGATTCCTCTAATGGATCTGGGCAAAGTAAATTGAAAATCTTTGAAAGGAGTTCACCATTCCACATGTCTCTAAGAATATTTTTGATTCATGGGAGATCAAAATATCAACATTAACAGGATTTTGCAAAAAGTTTATTTTAATTTTGTGGGTGACTTTGAGGGGTTCAAGACTTCACTAGAAGAAGAAACTGCAGATATGGTGGAAATAGCCAGAGAAATGATATTGGGAGTGAAGCCTGAGGATGTAACTGGATTGCTATAATCTCATGATAAAAGTTGAATGGATGAGGAGTTTTTATGGATGAACAAAGAAAGAGGTCAATTGTGATGAAATCTACTTCTTATGAAGATACTGTGAACATTGTTGAAATGACAATAAAGGATTTAGAATAGAATATAAACTTAGTTGATATTGCAGCAGGAGAGTTGAAGAGGAGTAATTTCAATTTTAGAAGGTGTTCTACTGTGGGTAAAATGATGTCAAACAGCATCACATGCTACAGAGAAATCTTTCATTACATAAAGAATCAGTGTGACACTCTTTAGTGTTATTTTAAGTAATTGTCACAGCCACCTCAACTCTCAGCAACCACTACCCTGATCATTCAGCAGCTTGCCAACTTGTAAGGCAAATCCCTCCACAAGCCAAATGATTACAACTTGCTCAGGATCAGATGTTCATTAGCATTTTTAGACTAGAGTATATTTCACTAGGGTATGTAGTTTTTTTTAGACATAATGCTATTTCACACTTAATATACTACAGTATAGTATAAAAATAAATGTTATATGCATTGGAAAATAAAACATTTGTGTGACTCTCCTCATTGCAATGTTCATTGTATTAGGGTGGTCTGACACCAAACCTATAATATCTCGAAGGTATGCCTATATTTTCCAATGTTGAAAAGAGACATAGGTCTTCAGAAAAAGTGCCAGCCAATCAAAGACTGAGCAAAATTGCACCCAACTTAAATTTCCAGGTACTACTAATGTGTAACAAATCGCTACTAAAACTTAATGGTATTAAAGAATTGGGACATATTGCTGATGATTCTATGGTTCAGGTAGTTGAACAGGGCCTGTTAATTTTTCTGGGACTCTGTTGAGAAATCTCCAAGTCTAGAAACAACTCAAAACCCTAGAGGCAGATATTCTGGAGTCATCTTTACTCAATGCCTGGTGGTTGATACTAGCTATGGTCTAGGAGCTCAGCTGGGCTATTGGTGAAACAGCTAATTGTGATCTTTCTATGTAATATCTTTGTATTGGCTAGTTTGACTTTCTCATAGCATGGCAACTTGGTTCCAGGAGTAAATACCCCCAAAGTATAAGTTTTTAGTGTATAGAATTTTAATAATCTAGTCTTGGAATTCACATAACCTAAAACCTGCTGTTGTTTACTCATCAAAATCATCACAAGCATTGCTCTTTCAAATTCAATAAGAAAGAACACAAGCTCCACTATTTATAAAATGTATTACAAGAAGACCATTTCATGGAGTAGGAAATATTTTTGAAGCCATCTTAAAAAATTTAACCTGTCACACATATATTGAGAAAAAAAATTCAGAAAGTTTAGAGAAATAGGAAAAAAAATATTAATAGTATTATTTCCAAAGGACAAAAATACTTATATCTGATATTTATTAGTAACAGGATAATAGAAAGAGAATGCACAATGTTTATAAGATTTCAAGGGAAAAAAAGTGATTTCTAACTTGATTTGTTAATATTCAGTATTCCACATGCCAAGTATATGAAAAAAAGAGTCAAAATATAGTCATTCATTTTTATGCATGCATGGAATAATAACTAACCAGTAAAATCTGATCCGAATTTCCCTTTAGTCATAGTACAATCAATATACCTTATATTAATTCCAGCAAGTTATAGTTTTTTAAGATTCTAAGAAACTATACCACATTTAGGAGTATATGTCAATCATATACTTTTGGTGGCTCAATTAAGAAACATAGAACTTAAATCTATGGTGATTTCTTTAAGTTGACATAAAATCATTATAACAACCTTTCTCAGAGGACTAAAAACCAAAACATAATTTTATCAATTGGTCTGAATCACAACATGGCATGCAACACCAAAACTAATCATAAAATGAAATAATGC
The DNA here is from genome assembly GCA_963574415.1 of Tarsius wallacei. NCBI lineage: Eukaryota > Metazoa > Chordata > Mammalia > Primates > Tarsiidae > Tarsius > Tarsius wallacei. The sequence goes on along the minus strand of CAUYQG010037727.1, from coordinate 47,186 downwards.
AAAGACTAGTTACTTACTCTTGAAGTTTTCTATTTTGTAGTTTGAACAAGTCATGAACAATTGCTTGGTTTTTATATGTATTTGATGCTGGTTGTCAATTCTGATTAGAATAATTTGTTAAGTAGTTTTTAAATTAAAATTGTACTACAACTGATGGCTAGTCAGAGTCTACTTAAATTTAAGAAGCATTTGTTTAGCACTTCCTACTGCTTGGCCTCCTCAAACATCTGGAAAAACCTAATAGCCTGAAGGTACTGTAACCAAATTAAGAAAAAGAGTTGTAAAATATAATTCATTTTTTTTTCTATTTTGCCTTAATTTTTTCAAATCTCACTAAAATTGTCACTTCTTCCTGTAAATACAAACATTTAATTCATAGTTCCTTAGAGACAGATGTTGGGTTATTTTTGTTTTAGTCTCATAAATATTTAAAAGTTTTACCTGTTTATTTACTAAGAAAAATATCGGTGTAAATGCTAAAGTTTGTATATAACATATAAAGTGGGTTCTTCAAGCAAAGATACAGGGATGCTAATTGGTAACACTAAGACATATGAAAGTGCTATAAGAGTTACAAGTAAAAGTAATTGGTCATATTCAGAAATATCTAATACTATAATGACGGCATGTAATTCACTTATATCTCTAGTATGAAGGTATGAAGAAAAAATGATTCAAAACTATAATAGCTATAATAATTTGTTAAGAGACACACAATAAAAATATATATATTGTCACTTCAAAACATAAAATATATAAAGAGTAAAGTAAAAGTGTAGAGTTCTTATATGTAACAAAAATTGTTATTAGCTTAAATCACACTGTTTTAACTGTAAGATATTTTATCTAAGTCTTATGTTAACCACAAAGCAAAATAATACACTAAAGACAAAAAATAAGGTATTGAACATAAAGAAAATCATCTGATCACAAAAATTTTGACAGAAATAGAAAAGAAAATACCAAAGGATGTACATAACAGCCAGAAAACAACTAACAAAATGGTAGTATCACACTTTTGCCTGTCGCCAATTACCTTGAATGTAAATGGATTAACTTCTTTTATCAAAATATGTAGAAAATGTCTGAAAGGACAGAAAATAAAAGAAGACCCAACAATATGCTACCTACAAGACATCTACTTCACTTGTAAGGACACACATAAACTGAAGGAAAAAGGATAAAAAATATGTATTCCATGCAAATTGTAACAAAAAATTTGGAGTTGTTATATTTATGTCAGATAAATTAGACACTAAGTAAAAAAAAAAAAAATAAGACAAGGAAGGTCATTTTATAGTTTCAAAGGGGTCAATTCTTCAAGTGATATAATATGATTATTGTAAATATATGCTCACCAACATCAGAGCACTAAGTATATCAAGCAAATATCAATAATTATGAAAGGGCTGAGCACAGTGGCTTATTATGCCTGTAATCCTAGATTTTTGGGGATGCTGAGGAAGGAGGATTGATTGAGTCCAAAATAGGGAGAACTTGTCTCTACAAAAATCAAAATACTAACTGTATGTGGTTACACATACCTGTAGTTCTGGCTATTTAGGAAACTGAGATGGAAAGATGACTTGAGCCCAGGAGTTTGAAGCAATGGTGAATCGTGGTCATGCTTTTGTACTCTAGCTGGGGTGACATTAAGTGTATATGAAGAAAATTTATAGAATAAATATTAGACTTAAAGTATACTTTAGATCAAATGAACCTAACACACATACACAGAATATTCCACTGAACAATGGCAAATGCATTTTTCTCAAGTGCACATGAAACATTTTCTAGTATTGATCAGGTACTAGGCCACAAAATAAGTCTTAACCAATTTAATATTGAAGTTACATCAAATATCTTTTTAACACAATAGTATGAAACAAAAATAAGTAAAAAGAGGAATTTTGAAAAAATTACAAATATGTGAAAATCAAACAATATGCTCCTGAACAACCAAGGGGCCAAAGAGAAAAAAAAAAAAAAAATTTAAAAATATACTGAAACAAAAACACAATATACCAAAACTTATAGAATGTAGCCAAAATAATTCTAATAGGAAATCTTATAGCAATAAACACCTACATCAAAAAAGAAATAGCTCAAACAACCTAACATAGCACCTTAAGGAAATACAAAAAAGTAAAAGAAATACATTAATTCTAAAGTGAATAGAAGGAAGACAATAATAGGAATCAGAGCAGAAATAAAACTAGCAGAAAAAAGTGTTGAACTGACATCTTACTTTTGAAAGCTAAGCAGCATTATCAATCCTTTAAATAGACTACCTAAGAAAATGAGAGAAGACTCAAATAAAAAAAATAAAAATAAAAAAGAAGCATTATAACAGACACCACAGAAATATAAAGGCTCAAAAGAGAATGTTATAAACAATTATATACCAATAAAATTGATAACTTAAAAGAAATGAATAAATATCCAAATATACTCAACCTGCTAAGAATAAATAATCAAGAAATAAAAGTGTTGAACATTCCCATTAAAAAAACAAAGATGCTAAATCAGTAATAAAATTCTCCCATTAAAGAAAAGCCCTGGCTTTGCCACGCTAAATTCTACCAAATATTTAAGAAGCTAACACCAAACCTTCTTAAACACTTCAAAAAAAAAAAAAAAGGAATTAAAAAGAGGAAATACCTACCAGGCAAAAAAAAAAAAGAAAAAAGAAAGAGAGAAAAAAAATACTTTATAATTCACCTCATGATGCTAGTAATACACTAATACCAACACCATCCAAGAACACTACAAGAAGAATATTACAGGCAATTATCCCTAATTAACAAAAGTGCAAAAATCCCAAACAAAATACCAGCACACTAACTTTAGCAGCATGGTAAATGAATTATTTACCATGCTCAAGGGGGATTTATCTCAGGATTGCCAGAATAGTATAAATCTATAAATGTGATACAGTACATTAACAGTATTAACAAAAACATAAGATCCTTTAAATAGATGCAAAAAGGCAGTTGACAAAAATTCAACATCCCTTCATGATAAAAACTCTTAGAAACTTAGTTTTATAAAAAAAACCTCAACACAATTAAGATAATATATTATAAACTCACAACTAACATTGCACTCAATTAAGAGAAGTTGAAATGCTTTTTTCTAAGAACAGGTACAAGAGGAAGCTCCTAATAATTCAATTCTGCATAGTAATCATAGTCTTATTCAAAAAAATTAGTCAAGAGAAAAATAGTATTCATACTTTAAAAAAATAAATTAAATTATGCCTGTTTTCCAATGACAATATTTTATATGCAGATAACTATACATTTCACCAAAAACATATTAGAACCAGTACATTTCATAAAGTGCAAGATAAAAAATAAACATACAAAAATAATTAGTATTTCTATATACCAGCAATTAAGTATCCAAAAAACATAGAAAGACACAATACCATTTACAAAAGCTAGAGAAATTTAAAATATTTAGAAATAAATTAAACCAAAGAGATACAAGACTTGTATATTAAAAATATTGGCTGGGTATGATGGCTCACACCTGTAATCACAGCCCTTTGGGAGGCCAAGACAAGAGGATTGCCTGAGTCCAAGGGTCTGAGATCAGCTTGGGCAACATCTCTACAGTAAATCAAAAAATTAGCTGGGTGTGGTGGCGCACACTTGTCGTCCCACTACTTGGAAGACTGAGGAGGTAGAAGCACCTGAGAGCAGCAGGTCGAGGCTGTGGTGGCCATGACCATGCCTCTACACTCCATCCTGGGTGACAGAATGACATTCCAAATATATATATGACTTGATGAAAGAAATGTAAAGCACAAATAAATGGAAAGTTATTCTGTGTTAACAAATCCGAAATAATATTAAAATGCCTGTACTACTCAAAGTAATACAGATTCAATGCAATCCCTATCAAAACATCAATTTTTTACAGAAACCAAAAACCATATATATATTCTAAAATGCATATGTCACCACAAAAGATCTTAAGTTGCCAAAGTAATCTTGAGAAAAAAGGAAAAATTTGGAGGCATCACATTACGTTACTTAAGTGTACTGCATCAAAGCAGCATGCATGGTACAGGCATGAAAACAGACACATAGACCAATAGAAAAGGAAAAAATAGCTCAGAATAAGTCCAAATATTTATGGTCAGTTGATTTTTGACAAAAGTTAGTTCCAACAAAACTTAATGGAGGAGAAGAGTCTCTTCAATAAATGGATCTGTGGGATCTTGATATATAGATGCTTACAAATAAAATTAGAAACTTATGCCATATAAAAAAAAATCAAAGATATAAATATAAATAAACATAAGGTTCAATCTACAAAACCACTAGAAGAAAAAAATACAGAAAAAGTTTTGTGACATTAGTCTGGGCAATGTTTTTTTGAATAGGACACCAAAATTACAGGCAACACAAGCAAAAAGCTTCATACTAAAAAGCTTTTGCACAGAAAACAAAGCAAGCAACGAAATTGAGATAATTTAAAAAATGAAACTATCTGCAAACCATAAATCTGACAAGTAGCTAATATTCATAAAATATTGGAAGCTAAAACAACTCAACAAGAAAATAAGTAACTTAATTAAAAAAAGAATCCAAGACCTAAATGTAAAACCTCAAACTATAAGACCATTAGAAAATGTAGCAGACACCCTTAAGATATTTGGAACTGGCAACCAATTCCTGATCAAAACCCCAAGTGCCCATCCCATAAGAGGTAAGATACACAAGTGGGACCTCATCAAACTGACAAGCTTCTTCAAAGCCAAAGAAACCATCAAGAGAGCAGAAAGATCACAGAATGGGAAAAAATATTTACCAACTGTATATTTGACAAAGGCCTAACATCTAGGATCTACAAAAAACTAAAACATGCCAAAAAGAAAAAAAATGGACAGCCATATTACAAAGTGAGCAAAAGATATGAATAGATACTTCTCAAAAGAAGACATTTAAGTAGCCAACAGATACATGAAAAAATGCTCCGTCTCACTAATCAACAAATAAATGCAAACTAAAATCATGCTGAGATATCACCTAACTCCTGTAAGAATGGTTATCATCAGTTACTCAAAAAAACTATAGTTGCAGGAGAGAATGCAGAAAAAAGTGAACAATTCTACAAGGTTGGTGGGAGTGTGAACTAATACAACCTCTGTGGAAAACATTGTGGTGATTCCTAAAAGATCTAAAAATCAGACTTCTCAACAATCTCCCTTCTTGGAATATACCTTGAGGAACTCAAATCACTCTACGAATAAGGTACCTGCACACACATGTTTATTGAAGCATTATTCACAAAAGCAAAAACATGGAACCAACCATACTGTCCATTGAAAGAGGACTGGAAAAAATGTGGTACATATACACAATGGAATATTATGCAGCCATAAAGAAGGACAAATTTATGAACTTTGCAGCAACTTTTCCAGGATCTAGAGTCTGTAATACTCAGTGATCTATCACAAAGTATCACAAACAAAGCACTATCACAAAGAACTGAGTACAATATGTTCTCACTCATAAATGGACTCTGAACACTTATCATAATACTACAAGAAAGTGATTGGTAGTAGGGGAAACTGCCAGGGGAAAAAGAAGCACAGTTCATCAGTAAATGTACCTGATCTCAAACCAGGTGAATCGGGGATCAAAGACAGGCCCAAACTTTACCTGTATAATGACCATTTGCATACCGAATCCTGAATTGTACCCCATATTTTTAAAATGAAAATAGAAAAAGACATTGAATAGACATTTATCAAAAGAAAATCTAAAATGGCCAACAGGCATTTTTTAAAAATTATCAAAAGTACTAATTATAAGAATAATACAAATTAAAACCACAGTGAGTTCTCAGCATACAATTGTTAAGATGATTATGATAAAAAAAAGACAAGAGACGTGTTGGCAAGAATGTGGGGAAAAAATGGAATCTTTGCAAACTGTTGGTGGGAATGTATATTAGTATTACCATTATAGAAAAGAGTGAGGTGGTTTCTCAAAAAACTGAAAATAGAACTGTCTGGGATTCTGCAATTCCACTTCTAGGAGTACATCCAGAGAGAATAAAATCATCTGAAGAGAAATTAATTGCAGTATTATTCTTAATGGTCAAGATATGAAATCAACCTAGGAGTTCATCAGCAGATGAACCAATTTTTAAAAAGTATTGCATATGTAGTCAATGGAATTTTATTTAGTCTTAGACAACAACAACAAAACTCAAAAAAGACTGCGATTTTAACAACATGCATGAACCTAGAAATTATTATGTTAAGTGAAATAATGCCAAACAGAAGAGGGAAAATTTCACTTTTCATGGAATGTAAAAACAAAGTTGCACTAATAGAAGTAGAGAGTAGAATAGTGGTTACCAGTGGCTGGAGTTGAGGAATTATGAGGGATTTATCAAAGAATAAAAAATTTAACTTAGAAATATATTTTGGAGATCTGTTGTACAGCATAGTAACTATAATTGTTAATAATGTGTTGTATTTTGAAATCTGCTAGGAAAGTACATTTTAAGTGTTCTCATCACAAAAGATAGAAGCATGTGAGGTCATTGCATATGCTATTTATCTCAATTGAGCCATTATGAATATATATAAATGTTTAACATTATAAATATATGTAATTTTTATTTATCTATTAAAATAAAAGGAAAGAAAATAATGAAAAATATTTAAGCCACATGAATTACAAGGTAACTAAATGGTGGTCTTCTTTCCTATCAAGAAAAGCCCTCTGGTATTTATCAAAATATACATATGCACTCTATAACATAGAATACCATTATAAAATTCTATGCAAATAGAAGAATAAACAAAACTTATGCTTCTCTGCACTCAAATAAGTTTGAAGAATGATATGTGCACCCATGATACTTAAAATCAGTGGGCACTAGAATGATTACACATCGCAAACAAGAGGTGAAGTACTAATTAGTGTTATCAAAAAAATTACAATTATCATGTTAAACATGCCTGAATAGAATATTCCTAAATATAACTGCATACTTTAAAATTGGTAAGAAAAAAAGTAGAGTTCAGTATTGAAGCCTGACTAGCATAGAAAGTAAAAATAAATAGTTAACTTATATGGTTCAACTCTCTTATACAACTTTCAATTTTAGTTCCAGATTTAATCATGATTGCAACACTTACTTGCTACGTAGTTTTTAGCAAATAACTGACTTCCATATTTTTCAACTCCTTCATGTTTAAATAGGGACAATAGCATAAACCTTGTGTGATGATTAAAGTTAAGTATCACCTTGACTGGGTTAAGGATTGCCCGGATAGTTGGCTAACATTATTTCTGGGTGTGTTTATAAGAGTGTTTCTAGAATACATTAGCATTTGAATAGTTAGACTAAGTATAGAAAATTATCTTCACCAATGTGTGTAGGCATGAGCAGAACAAAAAAGTAAACAAAGAACAAATTTTCCTCTTCTTGAGTTGTGGCATCTATCACTTTCTTCCTTTGGACACTGATACTCCAGTTTCTTGAGCCCTCTGACTCAGACTGGGATATCTACTGCTTGCTGCCCTGATTCTCAGACTTTTGGGTTTGGATTGAAAATATGCCTCTGGCTTTCCTAGGTCTCCAGCTTGCAGAAGGAAGATTACAGAATGTCTCAGTCTTCATAATCACATAAGTCAATCTCTCATAATAAATCTACTTCTGTATGTCTTTTACTTATATTTTATTGATTCTGTTTTACTGAAGAACAGAGATTAGTATTTTCTATAGAGTTATTTATGAATTAAATTTGTTAATTTATATTATGACTTGGAACAGTTTTTAATGAATAATAATATAGCACATAGTATCCAGTCTATTATTTTAAAATTTCACATTACAAACCTGCACATCCTAAGTATCTTTAGGACTGTCCCTTGAAGCTAGCTCCTCAAAGATACCTAAGCCCCTGAAGTATCCTTTTTGATAAGAAATATATTTGTATACCTGGGTGCTTAAATCATGCCAGATAGTTTATGCTAACAACATGATGATATATGATTAATGTCTGTGCTTGTTAATCTTGAGCTCTAGGCCATAATGTCTTAATTTTACTTTGATGAGGGTTAGAGATTGAGTAGGTAAGGTCAACTACACAAGCATTCCATTTCTATGTGACGGAACTCATTTAGGCCCAAGAGATGGGGGGATTGGAAACAAGTTGGCAACCCAGAACACCCAGCAGGAGATGACAGGCTTGCCTGTGAGCTGCTAAGAGCAATAATTACAGAACATGCCACAAGAGGGTATTCAGTGCTCAGGGAAAAAAAAAAAATATATATATATATGTATATATATATATATATATATATATATATATATATATATTCATTGTGTGTGTGTGTTTGAATGTTCTTTTTTCAGCTTTTTGTTGTTGTTGTTTTTCTTTTGTTTTTGTTTAGTGTGTGTGTGTGTGTGTGTGTGTGTGTATGATTTGCAATTCTCCTCGCTTTTCTTATTTTTCTTTTCTTCTTTTGTGTGTGTGTGTGTGTTTTGTTTGTTTGTTTGGTTGGTTTCGTTTCATTTATTACTATTATTATTATTATTATTATTATTATTATTAATTTATTTATTTTTGAGTTGGAGTCTCACTCCGTCGCCCAGACTGGAGTGCAGTGGCCACTCCCGGCCACCGCAGCCTCGACCTGCTGAGCTCTGGTGATCCTTCCGGCTCAGCCTTCCAAGTAGCTGGAACTACAGGCGTGTGCTACCATGCCTGGCTAATTTTTTTTTATTTATTGTAGAGATGAGGTCTCGCCAAGTTACCCAGGCAGGTCTCAAACCCAGGGTCTCAGGCAATCCACTCACCTCAGCCTCCCAAGGCGCAGGATTACAGGCTGAGCCACCGAGCCCGGCTAATTTATTATTTTTTATTTTTCTGTTCTATGTGGATTTTATTGGTCTGTTCGCCTTCATTCTAATTTTCTCTACTCTTCTTATTGCTAGTACTTTATCTTGGACCCAGGGGGTACATGTACATATCTATTGCATCATCATAGAGTGGTGATGAGGAGAGGATACCAGTGGGCCATTACCCCAGTCAATGAACACTGTAACCTGCAAGTAGTTTCTGAATCATAGCTCCCCATCCTCCACCTAATTCAACTCTCAAAACTACAAGAGACAGTAGAGCTTCCCATCCCCAGTCCTGTTTCAAAATTGAAAAAAATTCAGATGCCCTGCACAAGGAGAGATAGAGGGCTGAGCAAACAAAAAAGTGAAAGCTCCTCCCACTACAACTGAATAACAGAATTAAAGAGAAATGAAGGAGATCTGTCACAGATGAGAAAAAAAGGCAACAAAACAGCACAGGTAATTTCCAGATTACCAAAGAGACAATGCCTGAAAAATCAGACCTCAGAGCCCAATGGATATCACTCATGATTGGCCCCAGAACATAACAGAGATCAAAGAGTGAATGGAAAGTGTGAATAAAACTCAAGTAAGGCAAGCTGCAACACTGAAAGAACTTGTAACAGAGATTTTGACCATAAAAAAAATTCATCCAGAAAATAAATACCAGGCTGACAAGAATAGAAAACAGAATAAACCAAGCAGACTAAAGAATTTCAGAGTTTGAAGACCAAAATGTGGAATTAACCTCATCTGCCAAAAACATACAAAGAAAGCAGAAAACACTTTGGAACAAGTTTTCCATGAGATTATCCTAGAAAACTTTCTCCATCTCACCAGAGTAGCAATTATTCAAACTTAAGAGATTCAGGGAAACTCCACAAGACATAAAATGAGAAGACTAACCCATAGACAGATAATAATATGCTTATACAATGTAGGGATAAAATAAAAAATCCTAAAGACATTGAGAGAGAAAGGTTAGATTATCTACCAGGGAAAAACAATCAGAATAGTAGAAGACATATCAGCAGAAACACTACTAGTTAGAAGGAGGTCAAGTCTAATTTTCAAAATTCTCAAAGATAAACAATTTCATCCAAGAATTTTATACCCAACCAAGCTCAGCTTCATCAGCAATGCAGAATTAAAATCCTTCAGAGACATCAAATCCCTAAGAGATTATGCTGCTTCCAGACCAGCTCTACAGAAGACACTTAAGAAGGTATTAAACACAAAAAATAAAACAAACAAACATGGTCATGCACTTTGCAATAGTACTGGAAAACACAGAATCAACAGAGTATACGACACACCTGTACGACTAAAAACAAACACATATTAATGCAAAAGTTAAAAGAAAACAAAACAGCTTAATAAGAGTATTATGACAGGGGTAAACTCTTACATTTTAATAACTAGCCTGAATGTCAATAGACTAAATGCACTATTAAAAAGACATAGAATGGCATGCTGGATTAAAAAAAGCATGACCCTACAATATAAGCCTCAAGGAAACACATCTCATTACAAAGGACACACAGACTTAAAGTTAGAGGATGAAAAATAAACTTTCAGACAAATGGGATACAAAAAAAAAAGCAGGAGTCATGATTTTAATATCAAACAAAATATCCTTCAAGGTATCAAAAATTAAAAAATATGCAGAAGTACACTACATAATGATGAAAGATTCAAGTCATCTACAAGAAATATCCATTCCAAACATATATGCAGTCAACACAGGAGCACCAGGATTTATAAAGTAACTACTAAGTAAACTAAAAGAAGGTATTGACTCTAACACTATCATAACTGAGGACTAAAATACTTCACTAATAACCCTAGACAGATCATCAAGCAAAAAAACAAAAGATCTCGAAGGTCAATTTGATGTGTGACCAAATGGACTTAATAGATACCTACAGAGCACTCTATCCAACATACAGAGAATTTACATTCTACTCATCAGCACATGGAACATAATTCCCAGATTGACAAAATCCTCAGCCATAAATTAAATGCAAACAATTTTCAAAGGGTCAAAATAATACCATGCATCTTTTCAGACCACAGTGCAGTAAAAAAATATCACCACCAAGTTTCTGCCCCTAAAAAAATGCACACAAAGACATGCATACTAAATAAGACACTACTGAATGAATCCTGGATCAACACAGACATCGAGACTCCATCCAACATATAGAGAATTTGTATTCTACTCATCAGTACATGGAACATAATTCCCAGATTGACCAAATCCTCAGACATATATTAACTGTAAACAAATTTCAAAAGGTCAAAATAATACCAGGCATCTTTTCAGACCACCATTCAATAAAAATATATCACCATCAATCCTCTTTCCCTAAACAAAAGCATACAAAGACATGAATACTGAATAACACACGACTGAATGAATCCCAGGTCAACACAGACATCGAGACAGAAATTAAAAGATTCCTGGAAACAAATGAAAACAAAGATACATCTTACCAGAATTTCTGAGAAGTCACAAACTCAGTAATAAGAGGAAAATTCATAACTCTACACACATATTTTTAAAAAGAAAAAAAAAACTGAAAGATTACAACTAAGACATAAGTCTGTACTAATGTTACACCTAAAAGGACTGGAAAGGCAAGACCACCAAAACCCTAAATTGAGAGGAAGAATCTAAATCCTCAAAATAAAATCCCAACTACAGGACGTAGAAGACATAAGTATCATCGAAAAAATTCAACAAAACAAAAAGCTGGTTCTTTGAGAAGATAAACAAGATAGGTGGATTCCATACCAGGTTGACTAAGAAAAAGAGAGAAAAAGCCCAAATAAAGACATTTAGAAATGCATAAGATGAAATTATAACTGAACGCAAAAAATTTCTGAATGAAAAGCAAACTAAAAAAAACTAATAAAAATCTAGAACTTTCTAACGTCACAAAACCGTTCAAAGTTGAAACAAGATTGAATTAAAATCTTAAATATACCAATAACAACCTAGGAAATCAGCTCTGCTATAAGAAATCTACCTACAACAACAACAACAACAAAAAGCCCTGGATCAGATGGTTTTCCAGTAGAATTCTGCAAAACATAAAAGAATACAAGAAAAAGTAGATCTAAATCCTATAGTATGTATTTTTGGGTTATGAAGAAAGATGGAATCCCACCCAAATAATTTTATGAAGATAACACCATACTAATATCCAAACATGGCAAAGACACAAGAAAAGAGAACTACAGGCCAATTTGCTTGATGAACATAGATGCAAAAATTCTCAACAAGATTCTAGGAAATCGAATCCAACAACACATCTAAAAATCATCCACAATGGCCAAGCAGCCTTCATTCCTGTGATACAGGGCTGGTTCAACATCCTCAAGACTATAACTGTAAATAAATACATCTATATATATATATATAAAGAACCTCATGTTTATATCATTAGACTCAGAAAAAGGATTGACAAAATCCACCATCCTCAAACTCTCAAGCACCTAGGCAAAAAAGGAACATTCTTTAAAACAGTAAGAACCATCTATGATAAACCTATAGCCAACATATTGCTCAGTGGACAGAAGTTGGAAACATCCCCCTGAAAATGGAAACAAGACAAGGCTGCCCCTTTCCATTCATCTTGTTCAACACAGTATTGAAAATCCTAACTAGAGCAATCAGGCAAGAGAAGGAAATCAGGGTTCTCCAAGTAGGAAGAGAAAGTTAAGCTATCTCTCTTTGCAGATCATACGTTCCTATGCCTTAAAAACCCAAGGGAATCTATCAAGACCCTCCTTGCACTAATAAATGACTTTGGCAAAATTTCAGGATGCAAAATTAGTGGGCATATGACAGTTACATTTTTATACACCAATGACAAACAGACAAATAACCTAATAAAAAGCACTATCCCATTCACAATAGCCACAAAATAAATAAATAAATAAAATACCTTGGCATCTTCCTAACCAGAAAAGTGAAAGACCTTTACAACAAAACTACAAAACACTGCTCAAATAAATCAAAGAAGACACAAACAAATGAAAAAATATTCATATTCATGGATTGGAAGTATCAATATAATTAGGATGGACAACCTACCCAAGATTATCTACAAATTCAATGCAGTACCCATTAAATAAACAATATAATTCTTCTCAAACCTGGAAATGACAATACAGAAATTCATATGGAAACAAAAAAGAGCAGTCAAAACAATCCTCAGCAATAGAAACAAGGAGGGAGTGCTCACACTTTCAGAATTTATTATAAGTCTATGATAATCAAAACAGTCTGGTACTGGTACAAGAACAGGCATATAAACCAATGGAACAGGACAGAGATTTTGGAAGCAAAAACTCACTTTCTCAACCAACAAATTTTTGACAAAAGCATCAACAACTACTACTGGGGAAAGGAGACCCTATTCAGCAAATGGTTATGGGAAAACTGGCTAACCACATGCAGAAAAATGAAACAGGACCCTGATCTATTACCATATACAAAAATCAACTCTAAATGGATCAGACTTAAATGTAAAACCTCAACCTATAAGAATCTTAGGACAAAACACAGGAGATACTCTTCTGCACATTGGAAAAGGCAACCAATTATTGATTATAACCCCAAAAATATAATGTCATAAAAGATAAGATAGATAAGTGGGACCTCATCAAAGTGAAACGTTTCTGCAAAGCAAAATAAACTATCAAAAGAACAGGAAGACAGCCACAGAATGGAAAAAAAAGATTGTTAACTGTATATCTGACAAAAGCTTAACATCCAGGATCTATAAGGAAAACAAACAAGCAAAAGGAAAAAAACAAACAGCCCTATGTAAATGCTGGCAAAAGACAGAATAGACAGTTCTCAAAAGAAGACATACGAACAGTCAACAGGTATAAGAAAAAATGCTCAGTCTCAGTAATCATCAGAAAAATGCAAATCAAAACCACATTGAGATTCCACCTGACTCCAGTGAGAATGGTCATCATTAATTAAGAAGAAGAAGAAGAAGAAGAAGAAGAAGAATAACAACAACAACACATTCGAGTGAGGATATGGAGAAAAGGGAATGCTTCTACACTGTATGTAGGAGTGTAGACCAGTTCAACCTCGGTGTAAAATCATGTGGTAATTTTTTTAAAAGCTAGAAATTGACCTGTCATACAACCCAACAATCCCCCTTCTGGAAATATGGCTGGAGAAATTCAACTCATTCTACAAAAATGGACATGCATATTTGTTGCAGCACTATTCACATTTGCAAAAACATGTAACCAACCCTGTTGCCCATCAAAAGTAAACTGGACAAAAAAAATGTGGTACACATACAGGATGGAATATCACACAGGCATAAAGAAGAACAAAATAATGGACTTTGCAGCAACTTGGATGGATTTAGAGACTACTATACTCAGTGATCTATCACAGAAACAAATAATTGAATATTACACGTACTCACTCATAAGTGGGGCCTTACTGTTTGTCTCATTACTTCAAGAGAGGGATCAGCAGTAATGAGACACTGCCAGGAGAGGACAGGGCACATGGCATCACTAAAGGTACCTACCTTCCCCTTCTCAACCAGGGGAAGTGAGGATCAGTGAGAGGCCCAACTTCACCTGCACATAGACCAATTATGTACCTAACTTTGACTTGTACCTCACATCTTTAAAATAAAATAAGAGGCTGGGCACAGTGGCTCACCCTGTAATTCCAGCACTTTGGGAGGCCGAGGTGAGAGGATTGCCTGAACCCGGGGGTTCAAGACCAGCCTGGGCAACTTGGTGAGACCTCATCTCTACAGAAAATCATGAAAATTAGCCGAGAGTGGTGGCGTGCGTCTGTAGTTCGAGTTACTTGGAAGACTGAGGCTGAAGAATCACCTAAGCCCAGCAGGTCGAGGCTGGGGTGGCCGTGAGCATTCCACTGCACTCCAGCCTGGGCAGTAGAATAAGACTCCAGCTCAATAAAGTAAAATAAAATAAAATAAAATAGAAAAAAAGAAAATCAATTTCACACAAATGGGAGTTTATTATTACATTTTCAATTCTATATCATATACACATATATTTTTAAGTCAGTACTATGCTGTTTCAACAACTGATACATTTTGAATTTAATAGTGTAAGTTTCAAATGTATTCCTTTAAAAAATGTTTTGACTGTTTTTGATCCTTTCTATTTCAAGTATTATCATCAATTTTAGAATCAACTTATCAATTTCTGCAAGCAAGGGACAAATTAGTTTGATAAGGATTGTAGTTTCTGTAGATTAACTTGGGGGACGTTTGATGTGGATTTGTAGGGAAGAACACATCACATTCTCTACTAAACATTAGCACATATGCTCAGTAAGAAAACAAAACACATTAGACACTGTTATGTGAATATAATAAACATTTAAGTTAGTACTGCTGTTGCAAAGGTATGACATGTTATCAATTTCCAGACAGCATACATTCAGTAGGCATTTTTTTTTTAGTTTTTTAAACAAAAAATGTATAAGTAGGCATTTTCTTCGGAGTAAGGACTTTTATTTCTTTCACTTTAGGGAAAAATCTTGTTTCCATTTACCTACTGGCATTTGGATGACAGTCAATTTTATGTCTGTAAACAAGACAGGTTGAAAAAACTTTTTACCGCTTTCATTGTGATCTACATGTTACTCAGAAAAAATCTGGCTTTCTTATTCTTTCTTAAGAAACACATGTTTTCCAACAATATGTTTTTAAACCTACTTTATGTGTTTTATACTCTCATCCTAATGTAGTCCTTGGAAATTCTCCAGAACTTTTACCCATTACATTACTACATAGTGTTTAATGATATCAAACACAGTATATTTTTTATTATTTTTTTCCTAAAATATGGTCTTGGCTTTACTCTCGATGTTTTGAAGATGGAAATTTTTTTTAGATTCATAATTTTTTCAGTATTGCCCCTCAGGCACCAAATTGACAATGATCTGCTGAAAAAAAATTTAGACTAGGATTGAAATTAGAATTCTACATATTGCATATTAAAGTTAAGGAGTTATTATAGTTTAAAACACTATCTTTTAGACATCCATTATTCAAATTGCTATTCTGATACATATTAAGACAATTATAGTAAACTGAATTTATCATATTATATATTAAACTTTTAAAAGCAGTAATATTCTTTATCATGTATATTCTGTAATTATTCTATTGATCTACCCTTATACCTGCATGTGAACACACACATACATTTTTCTTTTCAGAGCTATTAACCAGGCCCATTTTACAAGAGAATTAGAGTCTCCCTTTAGAGAAATTTTTGATAAGAGAGCAAACATACAATAAACTTTTTTTTTTCTTGCTCTTGTCCTTGGAAAAATGAGTGTCTTTTCCCTATGAAGGATGGTAATGATGTACTAGGTTAAAGGGTACTACTTATGTGTTTTCTATTTAACAGAATTGCTAAAATAGATTCACTGTGTCAATAGCTGCTCACAGAAAGCCAGGGATATATTGATTTCACCATTAAGGAGACCATGGTTGCAAATGGAATCTTAACTTCATTAAGCACAAGTAAGCACATTGCCATTAACTCAGACTCATCTGTCTTTTATCCATTGGCTGATCAAGAATATCAAATGGAATGTAATAGAAGTCACTTTTAGTACAGCATAAGAAAAAAAAGATTTTGAAGTTTAAGTTCCCAGCTACAAATTTAGTTCCCTACGGATTAGCTGTGCAATGTATACACACACAAACACACATATATATACGTACATATGTGTGTGTATATATATATATGTATATATACGTATATATATTTCTAATCTAATATATATTTTAGATTAGAAAATGAAGTTTATTTAGAAAGTAGTAAATGAGAGCGAGAGAAAGAGAGAGAGAGAGAGGAGATTCACCTCCCCAAGGTAAGAGACGGGGCCCAAACCAGGAAAAATGGCCTGACCATAGCTCAAAGAGCACATGACCACACTATAGCTTAACAAGGTAATGGCTGCAGTGGCCTGGCAATGGCTGGTATATTCTTTAATGCTTGTGGGATTCAGATTCCTTTCTTGTAAGATGGCAATAGTAAATGTGCCTGCTTCTTAGAATCATGGTTTGGATGTAATGAGATATTACATGTAGTATCATCTGATGTCAAATAAATATTAACATAACATGTGTCATTATTATTTTAAATGAGTGATCATATAAATTTTGGATATATTTAAGAAGGAAAGGTTAGACTTTAGTTTATAATATCTTTTAACAGTAGTTCATTAAGTAGGACATTTACTGTAGGTAAGGATAGAAGTATTGCCATTTTTATAAGAAAGAGGTTTGTGAATACTATGGCATTATGATTCTATGGCAAAATACACAGATGAGATGACATACTAAAAGACAGCAAGGAGGAAAAATAATTGATTTGTTGCAGATTTGAACAAAATTTAGACCAATACCTTTTTAGTCATATTACCTTTTTTAGCAGGTAGATATGGGCAGGATTTGCTGAAAAGGTAAATCATGTTTTCCATTTTACATGGGCTACATCTCACTGGGTTTATGTTATTCGAATAAACCAATAAGAGAGAACCTGGATGAAGATTTCAGAAAACTATTATTTTCATCTAAAAGCCAAGGGAATATGAAAAAAGAAAGTATTTGAGTATTTTAGACAGACATCCAATTTAAGACAAAAGGATTTTTATCAGACATTACATAGGACTATGCAAAATAAGTTAAGGAATAACAAAAATATAGGAAGTATGAGACACTTATTAACAGCCCATCAATATAAAAAATAAAGTGTAGAAATATTCTACTATTGAAATGGAGTGGATTGCTCAGCACCAAAAGAATAAAAATTTAAAACTTAAGAGGAAGAATATTTTTCTGAAATCCAAATGTCTCTACCTAGATCTCTAAGAGTACAGCAATTAAGAGGTAAACGGCAATCTCAATCTAAATATCTGCTGAGGTGAATTCACAGTTGAGATGAATGCATAAGTAACAGAACAATCACTCTTCACTGAAAGAATTTGTTTTCTTCGCCCCCACTCCCAGAATAAAATATAGCAGTAAAGATACATATAAAAGATTGAAGAAGGAAAAAAAGGAAGAGGAGGAGAAAAACTCTTATGATCTTAAGGATGGAAAATAAATAGAAAGAAGTCATAAGGGCAGCTAAGAAGACTGCGTGATAAAACTATATCTTACAGAGTTGTC
Organism: Tarsius wallacei; assembly: GCA_963574415.1. Classification (NCBI taxonomy): domain Eukaryota; kingdom Metazoa; phylum Chordata; class Mammalia; order Primates; family Tarsiidae; genus Tarsius; species Tarsius wallacei. The sequence goes on along the minus strand of CAUYQG010037727.1, from coordinate 29,091 downwards.
TTATACAGAGGATACCCTAATTATAAGAAGTGGGATGTTTTACAGGGTACAGTCCACATTTATTCAGCACTACAGTAAGAGTTACAATGTTTATGAAGTCCTTACATGAGCTTCAGATAAAGCTCCTAACTAGATGAGGGTGTTTACATTTCAACTGTATGTTGACACAAGTGATTTCACCAGGCTACATACAGCATTTGTGGTTCATTCTGGAAACTAATGAAACTGAAGTCTAAAATTTGGGGCTAGGATCTTTACAGAGTCTCCTGGCATATCAGTGCCTCAGTGACAGGAAAACCAATTCTGTCATTGAACTTTACTATGAAGAAAACACTATATTTTGCCCTTTTTTAAAAAAAACATATATTAGTAATAACTATTATTGGACTCAAATAGAAGTTTATGTGTTTGTGGAATGCTATAAAAATAAAATCTGTAGCAAGGTACACTAGAGTAAATGAAAGAATAAGTAGGGACTGAGGATTTAGACATGATGCATAAACTGGTTATTTTCAAGCTTACTTTTCAATTTCTCACTAAAATATATGGGGATGAGACCTCTGTTTCCAGGTTGCATACACTAGATTGTGGAAGGACAATAATTCTTAAGCAATCCTTAAGGTTTAACTAACCGGTTAAATGGTAAGAAAATATTTTTAAAGACAACAAAGAGCTGTAAAGAAGCTAGACTATAATAAACTAAAATTGCAGGGAGATTGTGTCTGTCTGCAGTGAGTTGAGGATAAGTAGCTGTTTTGTTTGCAACACGTAATTCCTAATTCTGAAGATAGGCCTCATATCAAGTTGTGGGACTGATGAGAAAAAGAGGAAAACATGGACATTTGTAGACCATGAGACATTTGCTGAGCACACTGGAGGTTGCGGATTCTATGATATAGCTTTCAAATGGCTATGTAAAAACATCTGCAGTCTCAGTTAATCAAACACAAAGTCCTACTGGTGGGAGTGAGTCTGCATTAAATACCTTAAAGAAATTTGCCATATTTGGAGCTCTTTCAGCTGAAAGACCCATAGTGAATCACTAAACTCAAAAATAGATCAATAGGACACATTCCAATTGAAGTATACAAATTTTTAAAAAATCACTAGAGTGTAAGATACATTTTTTGTATATAATTACAGTCAGAGAGTAAGGAGACCGTAAAAGGCTTAATACGGTATAGTAAGTCTTACTTAATAGGGATAAGGAGAAATTAATAGTAGAAGCAGATTTTGACAAAATGAAGAAAAAAATTTTTCCATAGTAATGAAAGGCATCAAATCACAGAATCAAGAGTCTCAGCTAACCCTGCAAAGAAAATTAAAAATATAAACATGCACACACACATATACCAAGACATTTGTCAACCTGTTGAACACCAAAGACACAGAAGACATTTTTAAAACTGTAAGGGATAAAAATTATTAGGTTCAAAGGTGAAATAGTAAGATGAATGACTTTTTAGCAGAAACTGTATAACCATAAGAGTAAATTTGTAAAAGAAAAAAACTAACAGATTATTTAGATTTCTATAGCAAGAAAAAGTATCAGAATAAAGATAAAATAAATATTTTTGGATACATACAAACTGAGAAAATCATCAACAATACTAAAAGCAGCAGTAAAGAAATTTCTTTAAAGTAAATTAAATTGTTCAAGAAAGATGGAAACCTCCAGTTCTTCATTAAACTCCAAGTGTTCTAAAGTCTTTGAGGGATATAATCTTATCTTACAAAATTAAAGATGGAGATTTTTGTATTCTTTCTATTCAAGTAAGTTTACTTTTGCAAAACATCTAGGTAGAATATACTTTGGAATATCTATAGAAATAATAGTCTTTAAATTTTTATTCCAGGATGTCAATATACTGATGTACAATTGCGTGAAGATAGCAAATTTATGTATTTACATAGGTATAGCAGTAACATGCACACACATGGTACACTGCACAACCAAATAGCATGTTATTAAAACCATTGTGTTTAAATCTTGGAATAGAATTAGGAAAATAAAACTTCAAGAATTTTCTTTATATATGTCTGCTTCATACTTTCTTAACTGAAATTAAGAGTGAATGCTTTATATTTCATATAAGATTATATTTAGGAATAATTACATAGTAAAATAAACTTAAAATGAGACTAAATGTTTTTGTGAGGAAACAGAGAGATGTAAAGTGTCATGAATTAGGAAAGCATCAGTAGCAGTGAGATAAAAATATCTAACTGTAAATCTAGTTAATTTTAATTGTGAAATACAATTTGAAACCAACATGTGCTACATCATTAGCAATAGAATTTCTAAAAATCTGCAAAATTCACATAGGTTTTTGAAGCCATTCTTTACCACGTACATATGAGTAAGAAGACCACTGCTGGTTCTATGTGAAAAATCCAGACACTCAGGACAAATGTGGTATAATTGACAGGTAAGGTAGAGGAAAATTTCAAAATCATATTACAAATTGTCAGTTGCACAACTGAGCTGGCAAAAGTACGGAGCTGTCAGGTTTCAGAGTAGCCAATTAAAGCAGTAAGCCAAAAATGAAAGTGTGAAGCCTCTAATCATTTACTGTGATGATATAAGCAAGAAGCTAAAATCAGAGAAAGCATCGACTTCCCTATGTTCAATTTTCCCATATGGAATGATGCATTGATTGAGAGTAAAATAGATCAACACAGATGAGGAAGATTATTTCGTTGTTGAGGTGAACAAAAAGTTTTTGCCTAAACAAAAAAGCTCCAACAGACTTATAAACCCCAGAGTCCTCAGAGCAGCTGGGGGAGAAGCACTAGGAGTGGAAAAGTACTAAGAGTAGAGAAAATTATTTTCAAGGTTTTCATTTCTTTCCTTGATGTAATTTGGTTGGTTATTCCTTAAAATTCTCTTGTTGAAGTATGATATCCAGTGTTGGAGGTGGGGCCAACTGGGAGGTGATAGAATCATGAGGTAGATCCCTCATGAATGGCTTGGTGCCCTTTCAGTAATTAGTGAGTTATTGCTCTAAGTTCACAGGAGAAGTGGTTGTTTCAAAGATTCTGGCTCCACCTTCCTTGTCTCTTATTCTGCTATTGTCATGTGAGACAGCTGCTCCTTCTCTAAGTTTCACCATAATTGTAAGTTTCCTGAGGCCTCAGCAGATGCCCAGAAGATGCTAGTATCATGAAGAACCATGAGCCAACCCCCCCATACCATTTTTTTAAGTCTATAAATTACTCAGCATTAGATTTTTCCTCATAGCAATGCAAAATGGACAGATACCTATAAGGCACCTAAAAGAGACCTCTGCCCAAGCCCTCAGATAAAGAGACCTAGGAATGAAAGCACTTGGGCTACAAATGCAAATACTGGTGAGCATGATCAACCAGAGAACCTGAACTCTTGACTGCTTCTCTCTTCAGAAATTGTGCTGCTCAGGCAGAGCATGTACTCTGCTGTGGGGAGGACAGCTTGAGGCCTGCCAGGTCAAGTTCTTGTAATTTCCTATGATCAAGTATGAAAAATCACACAAAGTTTTTTTAACCAGAAGCCTGTTATTTAAATCTGGATGCTACATAAAAGAATAGCCAGAGGGAGAAATGAGTTTTGGTAAAGTAATTATATGATAATCAAAATAACACACAGTTAAAGTTGAAGAAGTTATATGAATGCAAACAAAAGATGAAAAGATAAGAAACTTGCTGAAATACCCTTGGTGATCCAAAAGCCTAGCACTAGAAATCCCAGAAATTAATAGAACTAAACTTAAAATAAAAGACATCATGTATACCATCAAATGAATAATTCAAGAGCATATTACCAATGCAAAGAATATACTTCTAGATTTAAAGGACATATCAACTGTAGAGCTGGATGGATTAAAAATAACCCTAAACCAAGACAAGTCATCATGACATTTTAGATAATTTGCTATCAAAGTAAGGTCCTATAATATTCAAGAAAATTATACGATGGGCTTAATAAAACATTTTTAAAAAGTCAGAATACGCCGGACTTAGTGGCTCAGCCTGTAATCCCGCGCTTTGGGAGGCTGAGGTGAGTGGATTGCCTGAGCCTGCGGGTTCGAGACCTGCCTGAGCAAGCGAGACCTCATCTGTACAATAAATCAAAAAATTAGCCGGGCGTGGTAGCGCGCGCCTGTAGTTCCAGCTACTTGGAAGGCTGAGGCGGAAGGATTGCCGGAGCCCAGCAGGTCGAGGCTGCGGTGGCTGGGAGCGGCCACTGCACTCCAGTCTGGGCAACAGAGTGAGACTCCAACTCAAAAACAAAAACAAAAAAAAAAAAAAAAAAAGAAAAAGAAAGTACAATAGTGGTTACCAGAGGCTGAGTACGAGAGGTAATGAAGAACTACTGTCTTGTTCTCTGCATTGTTTATCTGCCTTGATTTGCCATTTTGGTGGCTTGTTTTGATTCTCGCCTTTCAAATTAAAGATTTTCTTCAAACGTGGAATGATTCATGGTCATATGTCCATATTTAAGAGATAGGTACCAGAAGCTGATTGGAGATTCTGGATATAAAGCCAGGTTTTGTTGAACTTTGGTCTTCACTGTAGTATGATTTGGTTGTGTTGTTTCAATGCAGATCCCCAGCTGTCAGAATCTATAGGTCTGATTTCTTCAGTTGGTCAATTTCTCTAGAGAGGAATCCTATATCCTCTCAACTGTCAGTAAAGTCCATGCTTTCTGCATGGCACTACCTTGATTAATTAAGCACTAAAACAAAGGTGTAGTTTGACTGGGAAAGGTAGAGATCAATTATTGGAAAAGTTGGGGGAATCTTCATAGATGGAGTAGGGCATGAAATAAGCTCAAAAGACAAATAGGCAAGGCAGAAACTGAGAGAGAATAAAACTGAACAGTAATTAATTTTGTAGTTCAGAAATAGGAATCATTACTTTTAGCTGATGATGTAGCACAACTGACTAAGACGTGAATATAGAATGAAGTCTTATTAAGCATTTTGTGACTTTAGTAAGTTACTACTCTCAAGACTCAATTTCTTCACTTGAAAAACCAGAGAAGATTATCTCTACAGTCCTTCTAGGTCTAAAGTTTCTTTACAGTATTTACTATCAAGATCATAAAAGTCATCATATGACTTTTCCAATGATAAATTTTAATTAGTGAGTGACTATATAGTTCACGGGTATGGATCTAGGAGCTTTGAACTAAAAACATAAGTTACAGAGAATGAACTGACTTTATCTATATTTAATTTTATATACATGCTACCTTAAAAAAAATCATCTACTTGCTGTATGTAAGTATACTATGATTTTTTCCTCTAGTATAGTAAAAAACAAAAACCCGAAACTAACCATTCTGAAATTCTGATCTGTTTAGTACCTTTGCATATAGACAGAGAATATCACTGAAGAAGGAAAATAAGTCTCTTTTCTCCATTAACATATAACTTTGCCATTCCTACATAGGGGAGTTGGTTCACATTAATTTGTTACACATACATTTTGTGTGTACTATGTGTCAGATGTGGTGGTTGCAGAAATGAAAAGCATAGTCACTGCCTTCCAATAATTTATGGCCTAGTGGGGAAGGCAGTTCAGTAAACCATCAAATGTTTTACAGTCTTACACTATGGAGGCATAGAAATGGAGGCTTTATAATAGGTGTTTGTTCTGGCTTTCCCAGCACCACTACCTTGGGTTTCTGGATTTTTCTCTGGGAATTATCTCTTTTCTATTCCATGTATTTTGAGATTCAAACCTGGCCAATTAGAACATCATATACTTTGAGGGGTTTTTTTTGGGCACTTCAGAAATATATACAATTTTTATTTGTCAATTGTACATACACACAATAAAGCTGAGGGGAAACAATAAGCAAAGAAAATAGTAAACAGTGAAATTTAAATAAACATTGTATGAAAAGAAGGACAAATGGAGATTAGGCCATTAGTGAGTTTTTTTTAAAAAATTGAGAACATTATATACTTTGGGCCACAGTGATGGGCTCAGGGACAGTCCCATGATCCAAGCCAAGCTAGTGTGTTATAGCCAGAAGCAATCCCGGGATACAGTATAACACATTCAGTGAACGGCAGGTTATTTGGCTATGGTTGGAAAACTGAGTCTGAACAAGAAAAGTTAAGATATGAGGCTAAAATTATAGGCAGGAACAGTTTATGAAGTTCCTTGTGTGCTATGCTGGAGAATTTGGACTTTTTTTGGGTAAAGATGGGGAGCTACTTACTGATTTTAAGCAGGGAGTTCACATGATCACATTTACGCTTCAGAAATACTAATCTGGTAGGAGTGTGAATGATAGGCTGGGGGAAGATGAAGCAGAGAGCGAGAAAATTAATAAAGATGCCATAGTAGTTGTCCAAATCAGAGGTAATGAGGGACCTGAACCATGGGAATGGCTGTGGGAACAGGGATGCCTACAGGCATTGCGGGGGTGTTCCCTATCAGTTCCCCAGAAGACACATCTGAATGAGGTAACATGACACAGCAAGGCTTTCCTTGAGAAATTGTGTTCTGGCTACATCAAAAAAGTACCAATTTTCAGGGAACAAAAGCAAAATAAATCTTCATTTAAGATTGTGTTCTTAAAAGTTTAATGTGCATAAAAATCCCCTGGGGGATATTGTTAAAATGTAGATCTTTGTCAGTAGTTCTGGGGTAGGATCTGAGATTCTGAATTTCTTCCTTTTATTTATTTATTTATTTGAGTTGGGGTTTGACTCCTGTCACCCAGGCTGGAGTATAGTGGCACCACCATGGCTCACTGCAGCCTCAACCTCCTGGACTCAGGAGTTCCTTCTGCCTTAGCCTCCCAAGCAGTTGGGACTATAGGTGTACCATCACGTCCAGCTAATTTATTTTTTGTAGAGATGAGGTCTGGCTTTGTTGCACAGACTGTTAACTTCTGGGCTCAAGCAATTTTCTCACCTCAACCTCCCAAAGTGCTGGGATTACAAACATGAGTCACTGTGTGTGGCCTGAGATTCTGCATTTCTAACAAACTTCCAGCTGATGTTGGTTCTGCTGGTCTGCAGGCTACATTTTAAGTGGCAAAGGCTTAGAATTTTTTGAAGTATGAGTAGACCATTCAAGTAAAAATTCTAGTGAGCAGTAGATGTAGAGGCTAGATTTTAGGAGAGAGAGACCTGGCCGGTGAATATTTGGGAGTCAGCAGCACATAGGAGATTTTGATGCCAGAGTATGAGGATCATGGCCAGGAATAGTGTTAGGAGAAAAAGAAAGAAATCTAAGAATAGTCCATGGGAAATGCCAGCATTTAAGGGGCAGCTGGAGGATGAAGTTCAAAAAGTCAAGAATAGTAAATGAACGTGGAAGGCCAATGAGGCTTTTCAACGAGAAGCTTTTAACGCCCAGGCTTACTATATAAACAATAGCTACCATTTACTGAGGCATTCTATTCCTGACACTGTGCTAGGGGCTTCAACTTTTCTCTAAAACACAGGGTATAAAAAATGTCACATTAAAAAATTTCTCTATACTACACCCCATGCCCTGAGCTGGTGGAACATTTATTTGGGGTCATTATTAGGACTCTTCACACCCAAAATTGTATGAAAATTTTAGCGGTTTTATTCGAGTACATTTGGAAAAAACTCTCTAGTTTTCGTTTAATGCTGGTTACTGCTAATATTCTCGTTTCCTCACATTCATCCCTGGCAGGTGAGCTGCTTTCCTGATCAATGTCAAGCTTGGGCATACGGGGCTGGGTCGTGTGGAATCTCTGATGGCAAGCATGCAGCTTCCCTAACGGTGCTACGCATTCATTCCCACCGAGGTCTTGCCATTAATCTGCAACCCTCCTTTTCTGTTGTTCCAACTGGTTGCCACTGACCTCAGCCAAATGCGAAAGTTTCTAACCTCTCTCAACTTTATGAAAACAGAATTAGTTCAACGCGCACAGGTATTTCTGGGGAAAGCCTTTTTATTCTGCCCCTAGGCCTGGGAAGTACCACATCTTGCGCCAGAGTGAACAAGGGGATAGTAGCCAATCATTCTTCTGCATCTTTTACAGCACTAAGAACAAATCCAATTCTTAGTATCTTTACACATAATCTTACATCACATGCATTGTCCTCTGAGAATCCTACGACTCCAAGCATGGGTAATTCCTACTTTACATCCCGAAGCTTGGATGAATTTAGAAGTTTGTTTCAAGGCACCCAGCTGTTAAGTAACCGTGTAGGAGTTATAAGCCATAGTGCATTCTCTGGACCAATGAGGGCATGGTGTGATCACAGCTCCTATCCAAATTCCTTGCTCGAGGACACATGTGAGTGGCAGTGACTGGACAAATCAGGAAACCCCATATACAGGCGGGAAGAGTCTCCGTGTGTGCGCCTCGGATAGAGGGCTGGGGTTTCTTTCATCCTCATTGCAACGCTACAATCCCGATTTTACGATGAAGAAACTGAGGCTCAGAGCGCGATGGTAACTTGCCTGCGGCCACAAAGCCAGGACCCTGTTTGCTGGCTCCCAATAAGACGTTCTCTCGGTTACACCAAACTGACGTGGCCTACGCCAGGCTCGGATTATCGCCCCCTGGCACACCCCTATACAAACATATACGCTTCGTCTTAGAAGCCCTCCTTAAAAAAAAAACAAAACCCCCAAACCCCCAAAAGCCGGTACATGCGCAGTCCTGCGCCCGAACTCCACCCACGGCCTCAGCCCTGCTCAGCACGCATGCGTCAGGCGGCTTCTTCCGCCCCCGCCCCTTTCCTCCACGCCCTTCCCGCCACTCCCCGCCCCTTTCCCGCCCGGATATTATTTTAGTTTTGCCGGATGTTGTTGTGGGTCCGAGAGACGCGTGAGGAGCTGCTACGTCATCACCAGGCACGTTCAGGAAACATGGCGGCGGCGGGTGTTGTGAGCGGGAAGGTGAGTAACGGCTCCGGGGGCTACCCCTGCTTTTCTCTGGGACTGGGGTGATTTTGCTCCCTGGTGGCCCACCGAAGGAGGGACACGAGGGCCTTTCTGCATCAGGAACAGCCTGTGGCACATGGAGGAGGAGAGGACTGGGTGGTGTCAGCTGTTTTCTCAAGAATGCCAGTGCAGCCAGGGGGTTGGAGACCCGGCTCTTGCTCCAAGGCCACCTAGGCCTGGGCGCTCTTCTGCTCTGCTCCAGAGCGGAGAGGCTTTTGTTCGTAATATCTTCACAAGGGGCAGGTGGTTTTCTAGTTCCCGCCACCCCCCCGACTCGCTTTTTCTTGACTCTCGTCTGTGTCTACTCTTCTGACTCCAGCGTCTTTTCTTTCTATTTTTGAAGCGTTAAACGTGACTTGTCCCATTTTTTTGCTTCACTCTGGGGAGGACACCTATGTCTCATTTGAGCAGAGCTGAATAGGTATTAGGTAGCTGTGCGCTTAGAAGAAAAGTGTGTATTGAGTCTGTTTTACGAAACTGCCGAGTTGATAGGGGTTGTGAACGGCAGGGCATGATTCCACTGAGAGAGCTGGAGATTTACGCCATCCCGCACTTATCTATTCAAATATTTATTTCCTAGACGTCTCCGTGGTGTTTCCGTGGGGGTATCGGTCGTGATGTTTTACGGAGGTGGTCGGTGATACCTCGTAATTCGTTAGAAACTAGGATTAGGTGCGGAGGAGATTTCGTTGTATAGTATTTGCCTGTTCACGTTGCGAGGACACATCTTATCCTAGTTAGCTTTATGACATGCCACTGGTAGCACTTCCCAGGCAGAGTATTTCATAAACTGCTGGGAGATTGGTAATGACTCATCTGACATAAGGGCTATTTACTCGTGGCAGATAACTTCCTCTGTTCCTTGAGTTTCAGTCATATTCGCTCTGTGACCTTATTTACCCAATTTTGAATTTGGCAGCGTTTGTGGTTTGATGTATGGCGTATACTAGACTAGGCGGCTGAATAACAAATATGGATTTGACTTTGGTGTTAATCCGAAGTGTGACCTTGAAAAATTGGGCAATTATGACTTCTTTGTCCTTCATATTCTTTATCTGCAGAATGAAAGATGCCAATAATTATTTCTTGTATTGGAGTTTTGAGGATTACATGAAATATAAAAAGCATTAACACGTTACATATTTGTACATACTGGCTGTTTTAAATGATAGGTGGGCATCCTTTTTTGGATTATTCATGCTCCTTGGTTGTCTTGTCAGTTTTTGTCTTTTTATATTCAGGGTAGATGCTGATATTTTGCTTGTCTCACTACATATTAGAAGGTTTTTTGTTTTGATTTTCCATCTTGACTGATCCAATCTAGGACTTTCCAAGAGGGGATCCTTTCCATTTAAATGCCATCTCTCTCAGGTTTGGATTGTTTTTGAAAGAACCAATGAAGCAGGGTTGTGGATTAAGACTTTTTTCACTCTTTCGTTGCAACCACTACCTCTCATAGTCTGACTTCTTAAAATCAGACTTATATTTCATAACTCTACTTCATAACTTCATTTATTCTCATTCATTGAAAATTCACACCTTTTCCCATCACTCCACTGAAACTATTTTTCTATGCCAAAATCTGTTTGTTTCCCAAGTAATACTGTCATGACCAACAAAACCCACTTAATCTTCTCTCTGTAAGTTCAGATGAGGTTTAATGGTGTCATCATTTGCTTGGTTGCATGTTAAACAGAATTAGAGGCATCCATTTCTATAACAATATCTAATAAATAACCAAGTCCTACTAGTTTTAACTTAAAGAGATTTCTTAAATTTCTTGCATCTTCTTTACTCTCAATGTATATAGTTCATTCCTTTAGTCTGCCTCTATCTAGTCTTGAGTTCTTGACTAATTTTCCTCCTTTTCTACAGTCTTCTGCCCCTGTCTCTTCTTCACACTATCACTAGGGTTATTTTTCTGATGCACAAATTTGATTATCTCTTTCTTTTAAAACAAACAAAAACAGATGAAAACGCTTCACTTTTTTTTTTTTTTTTTGAGTCTGGGTCTCATTCTGCCCCCCAGACCGGAGTGCAGTGGCACAATCATGACTTCTCGCAGCCTCAGACTCGACCTCCTGGACTCAGATGATTCTTCCGCCTCAGCTTCCCTGGTAACTGGAACAACATGTGCATGCCACCACGCCTAGCTAATTTTTGATTTTTTTTTTTTTTTCCGTAGAGATGGGGGTCTCTCTATGTTGCCGAGGTTGCTCTCAAACTCCTGGACTAAAGTGATCCTCCCACCTTGGCCTCAGAGTGCTGGAATTACAGATGTGAGCCATGCACTGGGCCAACCCTTCACTTTTTTACTGCAAGCATTAAAATAATAATCAAAGACCGGCGTGGTGGCCCAGCCTGTAATCCCAGCACTTTGGGAGGCTGAGGCGAGAAGACGGCCTGAGTCCAGGAATTTGAGAGCAGCCTGGGCAACTTGATGAGACCTCATCTCTACAGTAAATCAAGAAAAATTAGCTGGGCATGGTAGTGTGCATCTGGAGTTCCAGCTATTGGAAGGTTCAGCTACAATTTAGATTTCCAGGGGAGTGGATGTTAATCAAGGTTCACAAGAATCACTTGTGATACAGATTCTGGGCTACCAGCCTTACTGTATTAGAATCTTTCAGTGTTGAGATCTAGGATATAACTTCTTATAACTCTACTTGTTTTTGAACTTGGAGTTAGAGGAAGTTGTCATGTGGAGAAGCAGTGTAAGGTAATGTTTAAGAGCTTGGACTCTGGAACCAAACTGGTTTCAGAAACAAACTTTACCATTTACAACTGACTTCAGTCAAATTACCTAACCTCTCTGTGCTTCAGTATCCTTATTGTAGTATGATAGCAGTACCTATTTTATGGGATTGTTTTGAGGAGTAATGAGTAAGTATGTTAGAACAAAGCTTGATACATAGTAGATGCTGTGTAGGTGTTATTCATTATCTCAGTTTTTCTGTAAATCTTTGGTTGAATATGGCAGAATATTAAAGATTTAGAATATAGTTTTTGGTGTGGGTGTGAACTTTGTTTTCAAAGTTATATCTCTTTTGAGTTCTCACTGTTATTTTAGGAATTGAAAAATGCCTTGTTTTAGAAGTCATATAGTAGTTGATAATGGATGGAAAAAAATCATCAAAATAGGGCAGTGGTTAAGAAGATAGAGCCTAATTGCCTAGGTGCAAATCCTAGCCCCACTGCTTTATAGCTGTGTGACTTTGGGAAAATTTCTTAACTCTCCTGTCCTCAGGTTTCTTATTTGTAAAATAGGGATAATTATACTTCCATCATGGAGCTGTAGGGAGGATTAAATGAGTTAATATTTGCGAAGCAAATAGTGTTTGGCATCATGTAAGTGCTTGACAAGTGTTAGCTGCTATTACTGTTGTTAAGGAAGATCTTTCAGATTGTCTTATGATTGTAAGGTTAGTATGGGTTTGGAAATAGTTGAATGTTTATGCTGGCAGTTTTTCATGAAGTTAAGGCTGCTTACAAATGTAAAAAATAGTTATTTAAAAAATTAGAGTGAAAAAGGAAGCAAAAGGAAAGAAAATAAAGTTAGGAAAGACAGACGGAACTGGAAATATGATAATTAAATAAACTGTTAGTGGGCTGCAGTTTGGTTATGAGAATTATAGCAGCCAAAGTAAAGAGGGAAACCTAATCAACTGTAAGAATTGCAAGATCTATAGTAAAATAATGAAAAACAAAATCCCCTAAAAAACTAGTGTCTGGGTATTAGGCCAGAATAAATATTCTTCTGTGGGTTCTTTCCACTATGTAATATAATTAATGTGATTATATAGCATACTGTATCCTTTTGGTAAAAGAAAAAAAGGACCCTATGATGCCCCTAGTATGCTTGTTGATGGTTTCATGCCAATGGGCAGTTCAGTAAGTATGGGATACCAATAAGATGTACAATATTCATTTCTCTGATTTGGCTAAATTCAAGAGTAGGTGTTTGTCAGCATGTGTAGGTGGATTCAGGCCTACATATGTATTGTTTTTCTCAGTTAAGCTTTTAAAAATTAGTTTGACTAATAACTCTGAATAGTTTGTGGGGTTCAGCTATTCTGTGTTGCTATAAAAGTGTAGAATTATATGTTTTCGCAATCAACCAAATGGGGAGAAGAGTGACATTCTCTAGTGAATATTGAGGAGAGAGTTTGGGACACTGACTGTGAAGGCCATCCTGTTTCTGATCTAACAGGTGAACAGAATTGTATTAACAGATGAGTTGATTTTACTTATCACTGAGAAGGAGAAAAAACATGAAATAGTTTTTGTCATTATGCCAGTGCCCCTGATGATTAGTTATTGTAATTCATTTACTCAACAAGTCCTATTAAGCAACTAATTTTTTCCAGACTATATTAGACAGTGAGATATATCAAATAGCCCTTGATCTTGGAAATTATAGACTTCAGTTTTTCAGAAGGAAACATTCACTAACAGTTACCCCCCTTACCTATTTTTAGTGAATGTTTATATTTTGAAGACCTGTAGTCTGACTAATCATCCTGAGGTCAGATCCTGAAATGTTTCACCTGCATCTGTAATGTAGGTCCTGGCACACAGTAGGTATTCACAGAAGAGGAAAAGGTAAGAAGGTAGAGAAAATGAGGAAGGATCAGATTGAGAGAAATGGGTTTACTAATAACTCTTTTGCTTCAGAGTTGTCAAATCCTGTTGTAGTCTACTTCCATTCACTTTAGGTTTTTCTGTAATTAGAATTTTGTCCTATTGAAAATAACTTGAAACAATTGGGAAATCAGGTGTTATTTTTTCCTAAATTAGGTTTTTTAAAACGGAACTTGTTTTTTGGTAGAACTTATTTTATAGCTTAAAATTGACCGTATCCAGTTCCTTTCAGATTTGCTCATATGCCTGTGACATTTTTGTGCTTTAGAAAGATGAATAATTTTAGTACCTAGATTTTCCAGGATAATTTTTCTTTTCTTAGACTAGATTTTATAACATGATAGTTACCTAGGATATAATAGGAGATTGTCTTCTTTTTTAATTTCCTGGCATTCTTTGGTTTAACAAATATTTTAGTACCTGTTATGTATAGTTCTTTGTATACAGGGGTTGTGAAACACAGACTTTATTGACAAACTATAGTAGTTTGCAATTTTAAGTTATTTAAATTTGTGAGTTAATTAAAGCGTGACTTTTTGAAGAATGAATATGTTAAGTCTTTGCTTTGATGAGAAATATGAGCTAGACTAGAGGAGAGATTATAATCCAACTTTTTCATTTTCACTTTTGGAAAGAAATCCTTATGAACCCTCCTTATTGTACTGTAATGTAAATGTCATTGTCAGTATATAAGGGAAGTTGTTTATTTTGTATTGTTGTATCTCTTCAGACTCCTAAATTATTTCTGTCTACTGTCTGACATTGTTTGGCACACTGACATCCTTAAGAAATGATATGGTAGTTCTATGATCTGCCCTTCCTTGACAGTTGTATCATTCTCTATATCTCAAAGGCTCACTCTTTACCCTGAGAATTTCCATGATGTGTTACCTTCACAACCACCTGCATTCTACATTTTTTTTTAGTTCCACAGTCATTACCGATTAACACATCCCAAATAAAACTCGTTTACTTTCTTCCACCTGTACTCCCTATCTCAGTAAATAACCTCATCTACTCAGTTTTGTCCTTCACTCCTCTCCCTTCACCTCCTACATCTAATTAGTCACAAAGTCCTGTCATTTTATGATCAATTAGATGATCACAAATATTTTTCTAATCCATCTGCCTTTCCTCATTCCCACTGCCACTGCCTTAGTTCAAGTCACCATGAATTTGTCCCTCCCTGGATTACTGCAGCTGTTCATTCTTGGCCCTGAAGCTCACTTGTTGGCTTAGAAAAGGCAAGTTTGACTATGACATTTCCCTGCTAGAATTCTAGTGACTTTTGTCTTCAGGATAAATCTCAAACTCCTAAATTCTTTAGTGTGGCTTATAAAATCCTCTATAATCTGAACTGGTCTCTATTTTTGTTTCTTAAACTATTTAGACCCTCCCCTCTGGCATTCAGGTTTCAACCATGCACTGAACTATGTCTCTGTGTATAAAATACATACTTTCTGCCAAGAACATATACTCTCTGCTTTCCCACACCATCTACTAAACTTCAGGTCTCAGCTTATGTCACTCTAACTATGTCATCTGATTCTTACTCTGCCTTAGTCTTCTAAGTCTAGGTCAAATATAATTTATTAGGGCCTGCTGTGGCAGCCTATTGGTACTTATATGTTGTAATTGTCTGTTTTATTGTCTTAGTTTCCAGTTAGATAGCAACTGCTGTAAAAGCAGTGACTGAATTCTTATTTGTTTGTACTTAGTAGCTTGCTTTGTGGCACGTAGTGGGCATTCACTATATATTTATTAAAGAAGTAACTGAAAATGGAATCTCATTCAGGATTCTGTGCATACTTCCATCACATTGTATGATGACCATTGATTTACTGGTTTACACGTTACTGTTAGTTTAGCCAGAAACTTTTTGGTGTGTGTGTTTTTTCCACTGACACCTTTTATGCCAAGCATCTAGTTGGTGCTCAGTAAATGTGCTGAGTGTAGGAGTAAATAAACTTTCTAAATCAGATTAGGTGGAATGGGGAGTGGAAAAGTTTGTGCAGACTTTTGCTCGTGCTCTTTTGAAGAATTTGGTAGAAATTATTTGCAGAGAGAAGAGGTAAAAAGGATATTACAGGTAGTTGGAACAGATTTAGCAGCCTAGGCTAGAAATGATGAGGGGTCAGTGTCAGAGAAGAAGGTTTGAGGGACTTAGGATATAGGATCTGGATGTTGCAATAGTCATTTAGGCTAACTGGGTAGATGGGGTATCTTTGGGAGTGGGAATATGAGAAGAATTTGAGAGCAGGTTTAGATAGAAATATACTGAGTTTAAGATACCTTATTGAAGTAGAGATATCAAATAGGTGCTTATATATTTGGATGTGACCGTGAGAACATCTGGGCTCACTCTGGAGTTTCCTGAGGATACTTTTCTAACCAAGAGCTCAAATTATCTATACAATGGGGGACCCCAAAAGTTCCAGAATTATCCTTTAGAGGGTGACCCTTTCTAGTACAGGCTTCCCCCTCTAGGTAAGTGTTCTAGGAACCCATTGGCATCTGTGTACCAGCTGTCACAGTGTACCAGCTAGCATTGTTTGTGGAGGCGGTGTTTGGCTTCAGTGAATTGTTTGTTTTTTGGAGATTCTTTCACCGTGGTTGCCCATTTCATGATGGGTGATTTACACGAACAGTGTGTACCAGTGAAATTTTGTTTTCTGTTGGGGAAAAATATAGCAGAAATGGTTGTTATGCTACAGGCAGTTTACAAAGATGCTGCTCTGCTAAAACACAAGTTTATGAATGACTTTCTTGATTTATATGAGGTGAAATGTTGATAGATGATCAACCTCATTCTGGGTATCCTTCTACCAGCCGAATTGAAGAAAATTTGGTAAGAATTCATCGCGCCATCTTGAAAGATGGCGGCAGACTATTGATGAACTTTGGAGTTGACTGAGGGACGTATCATGGATTTCCTGTCAGTGGATTTTATATGAAAATTTGGGCATAAAAGGAATTTCAGCAAAATTTATGCCTTGTTGCTCATGCCTGAACAAAGAGAATTGCTTGGCTGTGGCAGTGCTTTGAAGGAACAGTTGGAGGCTTATACTGATTTTGTTCTCCAAAGTCATAACCAGGTATTAATCTTGGTGCTACAGTTATGAACTCTAAATGAAACAGCAACATAGCCAATGGAAAACTGCCAATTCCTCATGATCCAAAAAGCACAACAAGTGAAGTCAAATGTGAAAACAATGATCATTTGTTTTTTTGAATTGAGAGGGGTTGTGTACTCAGAATTTATTTTTTCAGAACAAATGGTCAACCAAAATTTTTATTTGGAAGTTTTGAGAAGGTTGCGTCATGATTTGCCGAAGAAACATCCTGAGTTGTGGCAAACAGGTGACCGATTCTTCCACCATGACAATGCACCTGCTGACACTGTGCTGAATGTTCAGTGGTTTTTGATAAAAAGTGGCCTGACCCCTGTGTCCCACTCTCCCTATTCACCGAGTCTCACCCCGAGTGACTTTTTTTTTGTTTCCTCAGATGAAAAAAAGTCCTCAGTGGGAAATGTTTTGTCGATGTGGGAGAGGTGAAAAAAACATAACAAAACAAAACAAAAATGGCAGAAGCATTAAAAGGCACCAGAATTGATGGGTTCAGAAACTATAATGAGAAGTGGAAAAAAGTGTCTTGATAGGTATATTGCATCAAATGGAGAGTACTTTGAAGGTGTCTGAAGTTTCAACATGTAGGAATAAATAGACAATTTTTAATAACTTTTGGGTTTTTTGGGGGGAGGTTCCTCTTTGTATGTGAAATGGTTTTTAAAGAAACTGAATTTTTGAAACCTCTTTTGGTTGTTAGAGATTAGCTTACAAAATTCACATAGTCGCTGAAGTTCAAAAATGTATGTTATACATGGTAGATGATGGGTTTTCATGTTGAAGAGAGATTTAAGATAATAATTTTACCCTAAGCTTATTGGTAAATTTAAATTTTGGGTTGAATGTTTTCATCTTTAGTTTTTGGAAATAAAGATCATAATAGTCATAATAGAAATAAAAATCCATTCCCACTGAAGTGTAGGAACAGCATAAAAATACTAAATATTGTGTACCTTCCTTATTTTTTTCAGCTTTTTGTGTTAAGAGAAGCATGGTCTTGAGTTGGATTATGCAAAAGTACACTTCGTCTAGAAAGTTGAATGTGTTTTTCTGCCTCAATAAAAAAATTAATTTTAATAGCTTTAGGGGGTACACATAGTTTTTGGTTATATGGATGCATTGTATAGTGGCAAAGAAGTCTAGGCTTTAAGTGGATCCACCAACCCCACGAGTGCACGTTATACCCAAAAGGTGATTTTTTTCACCCCTCCCCCTTTTCCGCTCCCCTTCTGAGTCTCCAGTGTCCATGATACCGTTTTGTATGCCTTTGCACATTTTTAGTTTAGCTCTCATTTATAAGCAAGAACATACGGTGTTTGGTTTTCCATTCCAGTGTTCACTTAGGATAATGTTCTCCAGTTCCATCCAAGTTGCTGCAAAGATAAGATTTCATTTTGTTTTTATGCTGAATAATATTTCATGGTATATGATACACCACATTTTTATTATTCACTGATTAGTTGATGAGCATTTAGGTTGATTTCACATCTTTGCAATTGTGAATTGTACTGTGATAAACATATGCGTGTAGGTGTCATTTTTGTATAACGACACCTGCTCCTTTGGGTAGATGCCTAGTAGTGGGATTCCTGGATCGAATGGTAGATCTACTTTTAGTTTTTTGAGAAATTTCCATACTGATTTCCACAGAGGCTGTTGCATTCCCATCAACAGTTTATAAACATTCCCTTTTGCTGCATCTTTGCCAAAATCTATTGTTTTTTGATTTTTTAAAATAATGGCTATTCTGACTGGTGTAAGGTGGTATCTAACTATGGTTTTAATTTGTATTTCCCTGATGATTAATGATGTTGAACATTTTAAAGTATGTCTGTTGGACATTCGTGTATCTTTTGAGAGATGTGTGCTCAGGTCATTTGTCTACTTTTTATTAGGGTCATTTGCATTTTTCTTGCTGATTTTGAGTTCTTTGTAGATTCTGGATATTAGTCCTTTGTTAGATGTATAGTTTGCAAATATCTTTTCTCATTCTGTGGATTGCCTGTTTGCTCTGTTGTTCATTAATTTAATTTTGCTGTGTAGAAGCTTTTTAGTTTAAGTCCCACTTGCTTATTTTTGTTTTTGTTGCATTTGATTTTGGGGTTTTAATAATAACTTTTTTGCCTGGCCAATGTCCACAAGAGTTTTTTCCAGGTTTTCTGCTAGAATTTTTAGGGTTTCAGTTCTGACATTTAGGTCTTTAATCCATCTTAAGTTTATTCTTGTATATAGTGGGAGATAGGGATCAAGTTTCATTTTTCTGCATGTAACTATCCAGTTTTCCCAACACCATTTGTTGAGTAGGGTGTCCTTTCCTCAGAGTGTGTTTTTGTCTGCTTTGTCAAAGATCAGTTGGTTATAGTTTTTTAGGTTTATTTCTGGATTCTTTATTCTGTTCCATTGATTCATGTGTCTTCTCTTGTGACAGTACCATGCTGTTTGTAGGATGATTTGAAGTCAGGTAATGTGATGCCTCCAGCTTTGTTCTTTTAGCGTATGATTGCTTTTGCTATTCTGGCCTTTTTTGGTTCCATATGATTTTTCAGATTGTTTTTCTAATTCTGTGAAAAATGACATTGGTAGTTTGTTAGGGATTGTGTTGAATCTGTAGGTTACTTTGGGTAATATGGTTATTTTAACAGTGTTGATTCTTTGGTTCACGAGTGTTTGTATCCTCTACAGTTTCTTTTATCAGTGTTTTATAGTTCTACTTGCAGAGATCTTTCATCCCCTTGGTTAAAATGTATTGCCTCAGTATTTTAGCTTTTTGGCTTCTAGTGTTGTAAATGGAATTGAGTTCTTGATTTGATTCTCAGCTTGGTCACTATTGGTGCATAACAGTGCTACTGATTTGTGTGTGTTGATTTTATATCCTGAGACTTTGCCAAACTCATTTATCAAGTCCAGGAGTCTTTTGGAGGAGTCACAATAGTTTCTTCTCATCAGCCATCTTAGTCCCTTCACTCTCTGCCTCATTTTTTTTTTTTTTGATTCTAACTTTTGCTAAATTAGACGTCACCAAATTTGTCTAAAATGTTTGCTGTGTTCAACGGCTTTTTTAATAAGGTATATCTGATATAGGTCCTTTATTTTTTTATTTTTATTTTTATTTTTTTGAGTTGGAGTCTCACTCTGTCTCCAGACTGGAGTACAGTGGTTGTTCCCGGCCACCGCAGCCTCGACCTGCTGGGCTTGGACAATCCTTCCGCCTCAGCCTTCCGGGTAGCCGGAATTACAGGCACGCGCTACCACGCCCGGCTAATTTTTTGATTTATTGTAGAAATGAAGTCTCGCCAAGTTGCCCAGGCCGGTCTCGAACCCGCAGGCTCAGGCATTCCATATAGTTCCTTTATTAAAGGGAAAGAACAAACTTCATTTTCTGTTGCTGTCAGCAGGCCATCACTGGAAATTTAATTAATATACTCATCTGCTTGGGTATCTTAGTAAATACTCAAGAATAAACAAGAACCTGGAAGGCATGAGATGATTTTATCCCAAATGGAAATTTTTTTTCTTTTTGGTAGTACCCTTATAAATCCCCCTGTGCCCCCACCCCTGCCATAAGAGGGGAACTTACAGTATTATATTTTGTGTAAATATTTTACCTTTTAAATAATATTGACAGGTATATACAAGCAAGGAACTGTCTTTTTGTTCTTTATGGTGTCTGACACGTGAGGTGCTTAATATGTTTTTGAATTGGGTTTTATACAATCAGTTTAGCGCCACCACGTGGCAAATCTTTGAATGTTCTTGATATATTTTGCTTCCTAAGGACTCTTAATTCCCAATCAACTGGGACTCTGATAGTTAATTTTTTTTTAAGGCAGGACCAATTTCTCTATTTTTTTTAAAGTGAAAAAATCCTCACATTTTTATATGGGCTTTTACAGTTTAAAACAGAAGACTACATGTAAATTATTTTTTACATAGCTTTAATGAGATACAGTTGATATATAATAGATCACATGTATTTATAGTGTATAATTTGATAACTTTGGACATGTGTATGCCACAAAATCGTAAACACAATCAAGAGAATAGATTCCTAACACTCTTGACTCACTGTAATCCATCACCCTCTTCATGTGTCCACAGGCAACCACTGAGCTATTTTTTTGTCATTATGATTAGTTTGATTTTCTAGAACTTTATATAAATGGAATTATATAGTGTGTACTCTGTTTTTGTCATTTCCTTCACGATAATTATTTTGAGATTCACTCATTGTGTATCGCTAGTTTATTCCCTTTTATTGTCAAGTAATATCCCATTGTATGAGTATACCACATTTTGCTTATCCAGTTTCCTGACAATATGCTTTCATTTTTCTTGACCAAATATTTAAGGGTGGAATGACTGGATCGTATATGTTACTTGTATGTTTTAACATTTTAAAACACTGCCAAACTATTTTCCAAAGTAGATGCTTCATTTTACATTCCCACTGGCAGTTATGAAAGTTCTATTTGCTTCAAATCTTCATCAATATTTTTTATGCCAGTCATTTTAATTATAGCTGTTCTAATAGGTGTGTGTGTAGTAGTATTTCATTATGGTTTCTGTTTGCATTTCCATAATGAGTAATGGTGTTGAGTATTTTTCCACTTGCTTATTTGTCATCCCTGAATTTTTGGTGAAGTGTGTGTTTAAATATTCTATTTTTTTAACTTAATTTTTTTGTTATTGAGTTTTGAGGGTTCTTTTTGTGTTGTAGATATAAGTCCTTTTGATACAAGTTCAGTTGAATCCTTTAAAAAAATATTTTCAGGGCTGAGCGCAGTGGCTCACACCTATAATCCTAGCATTTTGGGGGGCCGAGATGAGAGGAATGCCTGAGACCAGCCTGAGTAAGACTTCATCTCTACAATAAATCAAAAAATTAGTAGGGCATGCCTGTAGTTCCAGCAACTTGGAAGACTGAGGCGGAAGGATCACCTGAGCCCAGCAGGTCGAGGCTGCAGTGGCCGTGAGTGTGCCACTGCACTCCAGCCTGGGCGACAGACAGAGTGAGACTCCAACTCAAGAAAGAAAATTTTCAATGTTTTCTCAGTGAGTTTGACTTTGCTTAAGCATCTTGAATATATGGAACATATGTAGTGTGTATGTATATGTATATATACACACACATAGTATTCAGTATAACTGAATATATTATACAGTTATAATGCTTTAATATCCTTTGCTGCTAATTTGTGTCACGATGTGGTCATTTAAAATTGATTGCTTTTTCTCTTTATTATAGGTCATAGTTTTCTGGCTCTTAGCATGCCTTAGTAGTGGGTTTTTTTGTTGTTGTTTTTTACTGGATGTCAGATACAATGGATTCTATTTTGTTGAATGCTAGATAGTTATGTGTTCCTATAAAATATTATTGAATCTTGTCTTAGAAGGCATTTCTAAGTAGGCACTTGGAAACAATTTGGTACTTTTCATCTTGCTTTTAAACCTTGCTAAATGAAATCAGCACAGCATTTCCTGTAGAGCTAATTTTGTCCTACTGCTGAAGCACTGAGTATGCAAACCAGTGCTTTGTGAATTGCAAGGTTTCACATTCTAGATGGTGTGAACACCTTTGTGAGCCTGCAGATTTGTTTCTTCTAGCTTCAGGTGGCTTTTCCTTCTTGCTTTGAGTAGTTTACTGACACACAGGCATTGGTTGGTACTCTGCTGAATACTTGAGGAAGACTGCAGAGTTCCCCGTGTGTGTACCTCTCTCCTCTCTGGTTCTGTCTCCTGTGAACTCTACCTGTCTAGGCATCCCCCAGTTCTCACATCCATCCTCTCACTGGGCACCTTCTGAGTTTTCTCTTCCTTTGACACAGCTGGGAAATCAGGTTATTAAGCTAAGCAGTTGTATTGCTCACTTCATTCGGTTCCTTTCTCTCAGTAGTCAGTGTTCTTCATTGCTTCATGGATTGATGAATAGTGTCTTAAATACCCTTGTTTCATTGATTGGTCAGTATTTTTTTTTTTTCTAGCTGGAGGTTAAATCTAGCCTGTCTCTCTCCATCTTGGCCAGAAATGAACGTTGTTATATAGTTTCTTTTTTCTTGTTTTTGGAATTATTACCTATCTCACCTGTACTTCTTTTTTCTCCACACTCCTAGGCTTAATATTTGTGTTCCAAATTTATTTTCCTTGTTGTTATAAACTTTTTTCTTTTTAAATGTTTTTAATTTTTATAGATATATTGTTATAAACTTTTAAGATGGTCTTTTTCTCCCAGGGTTTTTGTTAATAACTATTTTCTTCTTGTAGGTCTGCATTAATTCTCTTCTGTACTTTCTGTGAGGTGGAATTATCAGGAAGACATTTAAGAATTTTGTCAGATGCCATGTATTTAGAGAATGTGCTAGTAGTTGTTTATGTAGTTGAAGGTCATCATCACATCCATAGAGTGACTTTATACCAGTTTGTAATTTATATTAAAGTACCTTTTTTTGTTCTATCTCATTGGTAGTCTGTATATACTCTCACAATAATAGCATTCCTTTTTACCCCACCCCACTCCTCCCTTTTTTTTTTCTTCTTTGCAGGTCTACTTGGTGATAGGTAATGCCATTCCCTCTCTGCTTGATCTGTTCTTCTTTTATTTCTTTTTCCTCAAGGTATATTTTTCTTTTTCTTGTAGTTGAATTTATGTCATGATTTCAACAGGTAATATTTTTCTAGTACTCTTGAGACTTGAATGAAATCTGATTTTGGCAGGATTATACCTATAATCCTAGCACTTTGGGAGGCAGAGGTCAGAGGATAGCCTGAGCCCAGAGGTTTGAGACCAGTATGGGCAATTTGGTGAGACCTCATCTCTATAATAAGTAAGAAAATTAGCTGGACATGATGGCTCATACTTGTGGTTCTGGCTACTTGGAAGGCGGAGGTGGAAGGATCCCCTGAGCCCAGCTGGTCAAGGCTGTGGTGTCCATGAGCCATGGCACTCCAGCCTGGGTGACAGAATGAGATTCCAATTCCCTCCCCATCCCCCCCCAAAAAACTTTAGATTTTGTGTTTTATCACCAGTAATTTTTAGTATTTTTGTTGTAAAACAAAATTCGGATACATAAAATTGCACCTGTTATATAGCTAAATGAGTCATAAGGCAAACATCTGTATAACCACCACTTAAGTCAAGAATTAGACCTTTGCCAATCATTCCAGGGAGCTTTATATGGTCCCTGAAGAGCTGCTTGTCCTAACTTTTATCATAATCACTTTCTTGCATTTCTTTGTTACTACTACTATTTTAAAAACAGAGCCATTGTGTCTTTAAAAAAAAATCCTTCCTCCCTGTTTTCTACTTAGTATTATTGGGTGCTTCTTTGAGTTTTGTTTTTCTTTATCGGTTGCTCTTTTTGTCTTTTATGATATTTGGTATCTTATTTTTCTTTGAGTATCTTGTTTTCTTCAAATTTAAAGTTAAGTCCTTTTAATTGAATACATTATTTCTTGACTTCAAAAGATTGGACCCTACAGAAATCATGATCCGAAATGCCCCAAACCACCTAATTCTTGATTTTGACAACTGGGTATCCTGTTGTGCAGTTTTTTATAGTCAACTTTCTCTGCCAAATGAACTAGAAGATGAAAATATTAATTATATTTCCACTAGAGATATATTCCAATTATGCTTTGGCCATATAATTTGTTTCTTTGTAAAATATCACAAATAAGTTGTCAGGCTTGGAAAATCTTATATAAACATATGGGCCAGGAAAATGATTAGGCTGTTCTAGTTCTACATATTGGTGCCTCTGTATTTCTAAGGTAGCAGTCATGGGATGGATGTCTTCATTGCCTGTACATTCTTTTGCTATTTGGGTGCCGATTTTTCATAGAGTTTGGGTTCTTTGTGGGATGAGTCTCAAACATGTTGTACACCTCAAGTAGTGTAGACTTTTGTCTCAGAATTTTTGTTAGCCTTCTGTTTGCGAGGTTCCTAACATTAGCCACCTCCTTGGAGTATATATTTTTCTTTCTTCTTTTTTTTTTCTGACTTATCTTTTTTCCCACTATGTCTATGAACTTTTCATCTTCCCTCAAATTTTACGTAAAAGAAAGGAAGAGAGGAATTGCTGATGCACTTTCTTTGCTTCCTGTAGCACATAGGACCTACTCATGCTCACAACACTAGTGATTGGTGAATACTTCCAATTAGAATGCAGTGTAAACAGAATATAGGTTATCGGAATAGTTTTGTTAGTGTTCACATATGCTGAGCCTTAACTTGATTGCCTTTTCATTGTGTACTCTTCAGACAAATAAACTTGTCATAGTAGACCACTGAGTCTCAACCCCAGAATTGTGGAAGAACCTTGAGCAAATCACTGAACTTCTTTGCAGTTTTCTCAACTAGAACATGGGAATGATAATAGATATCTGTGTTGTGAGGGTCGAATGTGATAATGTAGAAAAATTTTTGTAAAGTAATGCGTAATTAAAATATTATATAGAAGGTAACAACATGGGAAACTTTCATTTTATTTTGCTTTAGAGATCATGAAGAAAACCAGAATAATCAAAACATCATAGTACTGTTCTGACATAGAAACAGATGCATAGACCAGTGAAATGGAATAGGAAACCCAAAGTAAATTCGTGCCAACTGATTTTTGACAAAGTGGCCAGCAACATTCATTGGAGAAGGAACAATCTTTTCAATAAATGACACTGGGAAAACTGGATATACATATGCAGAAAAATGAAACTGTTAGGGTACGTACGGACCGGGTGAGGGTGGAGAGGCGCAGGGAGGTGCGTAGCACTGCCGGGGCTGGCAAACCAGAGGTGCTGCGCTGGGAACTCAGAGATCCGAGTAAATTGCAAAGAATTGCGACACACAAAAAGGTTAAGAAAAGTTTATTTAAAAGTAAGTTAGAGAGAGAAAGAGAAGGAAGAGAGAAGATTCACCTCCCCAAGGTGAGGGAGGGGGACCAAAGCCAGGAAGCATGGTGACAGCCGTGGCTCAAAGACCACATGGCCACACCAGACTCTAGCAAGGCAATGGCCCCCAGTTGCTTGTGGTTGAGTCCTTTTAACCATTCCCCTTGATGGGGGGAGATCATTAGGGTGATTGGGTGGTGGTCTGCTACCATGTCATCACAGAGGGGCAGGCAAGCGCAGGTACTGATGATGTCAGGTGATGGACAGCAGGCAGATGGGTGGGTTAGTAGTCACATGATTGCTGCCATGGTGGGGCTTCTTTGTGTCACGTTGGTTAGCCCTGGGGGGGTGGTTCCTGCAAGAGACTTGTTAGACATTTGCAATTCACGGATTCCTTGACCAAAGGTGGGGTGGTCGTTTGGGCTGTCCTGATCTTGTATCTGAAGAAGATTTTGCATGTGACTGCTGTGACTTCCTTATCGACCACCTGTGACTGTCTTGGAGAACCTATGACACAGAGACCCATTAATGTTCACCCACATTATCATAGCCCCTAGAGAAGGGCGTGACAAGGATTCTAATTCTACTGCACCTTCCTAAACAACATTCCTTAGACCTAATGGTGGGTGTACCTCCCCTTATCTCGTAGGCATTCCCAATGGGTAGCTTCGGTGGGGGGGGGGTCCTTGGCTTCCCTGTAGATAGTGCCCAATTTACTGGAAGATCGAATCCCCACCTGCTCTCCCTCTGAGCGGTTATAATTTCTGTAATTACAAGTTTCATGACTTTTACAGTCCTTGCCCAATGCATTATGTCCTAGGCCTTGTAAATTCCCTTTACTCTAGGCAAGCCTGATTGCCACTATGAGATACCTCTGATACCTGGAAGTCTGTTTCTGAAAAGACAAAGTCGGTAAAGTTAATTATACCTAAAGTGTGCATTTCTCCAAAAGCACAGCTTCTACTTTCTCATCATTGTGTCAGGGTTTAAGAACAAGATGATAAAATGGCTTCCTACTCTCAGTCTGTCCTTTCAGAAACTACATGCCTATCTCTCACCATGTGCAAAAATAAACTCAAAATGGATTAAAACTTTATGTAAGATCTGAAACTATGAAACTGGAAGAAAACATGGGGGGAGTAGTTCAGGATATAGGTTTGTCATATGTTTTTAAGTCTGGTAGTGTGATGCCTCCAGCTTTATTCTTTTTGCCCAGAATTGCTTTGGCTGTGGACTTTTGTGTTTCCATGCAGATTTTAGGATTTTAAAATAATTTTCTGTGAAGATTGTCATTGATATTTCAATAGAGATTGTATTGAATCTGGTCATTTTCACAGTATTCTTTCAATCCATGAACATGAGATTTCTTTCCATTGTTTTATGTCCTCCAGTTTTTTTCTTCAGTGTTTGTAGTTTTCTTTGTAGAGATTGTTACAGTCTTACTGGGCTTTTATGCCTGCTGCCCAGAAAAACCTAAATTGAAGCAGCTGTTGTAGCAGAGAGAGTGTTTAATATCACAGAATAGCTGAGTGAGGAGGACAGGAGCTATTTCCCAAATCTGCCTCCCTGAGAGTTCAGAGGCTAGGGTTTTTATTTATTTTATTTGTTTAAATTTTTAAATTTTATTTTTAAGTTTGGAGTCTCACTCTGTCTCCCAGGCTGGGCTCGTGGCATGCTCGTGGCCACTGCAGCCTTGACCTGCTGGGCTCAGGTGATCCTTCTGCCTCAACCTTCCAAGTAGCTGGAACTATAGGCATGTGCCACCATGCCTGGCTAATTTGTTGATTTATTGTAGAGATGAAGTCTCACCAAGTTGCCCAGGCTGGTCTTGAACCTGTGGGTTCAGGCAATCCTCTCACTTGGGCTTCCCAAAATGCTGAGATTATAGGTGTGAGCCACCACACCTGGCTTTAGGGTAGGGTTTTTAAGGAGAGTTTGCTGGGCAGAAGGGTAGGTACTGCTGATTTGTTGATGTCATAAGGAGTGTTGAAACTGTTTTCATGTCACAGAACCAGCTTCTGGGAGTGGGCATCATCGGACCATTGTGGGAAACTTCCTACTATGTCTTCTGGGCCCAGATAGGGCCTCAGGTCCATTAGAGCACAAAGTCTGAAAATATCTCAAATACCATTCTTAGTTTTACTGTAGATGCTATCTATAAAGCAAGTCCTGTAACTATCAGCTACTAGCCTCTGGGCAGTGAGCCTTTATAGAGGTTGATTTAGGGTGGAGGTATATGGGAGGTGAGGGCCCTGGACATTACAACCACTTTTGTTCTTCTACCTCCACTTTTGTCATCAAGGAGACCTATGCTTTCTTAATCCCAGTGTTTAAGGGAATATAAATTTATCGGCTTTGTGGGGCAATTTTCCATCTCCCTAGGGGTCAGGCCATGAAGATAATCAATTGCTCTCTACTGGAGTGGAAGCAAACTTAGAAACAACAGATTTGTTAAATTAACTATAGCTGAAGCATTTCAGCACTCGAGTTTCTTCTGTATTTTTTATCCAATGGTGCAGTCTTTTTATGTACACCATTTTAACTTTCATCATCTTGGCTGAATTTACTTTGTAATTTTTTATAGTTATTATAAAGGGATTGCTTTCTTGATTTCTTTTTCTGTGAGTTTGTTGTTGGTGTATAGAAATGATACTGATTTTTATATGTTGATTTTGTATACTGCAACTTCACAGAACTACTTTGTCAGTTCTGAGAATTTTTGGTAGAGCTTTTAGTGTTTTCTATATATAAGATTATGCTATCTGCAAACAAAGATTCTTTCTAGTTTGGAAGCCCTTTATTTCTTTTCTTGCCTAATTACTCTGGCTAGGACTTCCAGTATTGAGTTGAATAAAAGTGGTAAAAGTGTACATCCTTGTCTTATTCCAGATCTTAGATTAAAAACTTTAAACTTTTTCCTGTAAGTATGATGTTGGCTGTGGACTTGATTGTTTTGAGGTTCATTTCTTCCACTAACTTGCTGAGAGTTTTTATTGTGAAGGGACGTTTAATTTTATCAAATTTTTTTTTCCTGTTTTTTGTTCTTTATTTTGATGATGTAATATGCTACATTTACAAGGGGGGACCTAAAAAAAGTGGCATTTATTTATAAAAAATTATGTATTCTTACATGTTGAAACTTCAGTCACCATGAAAGTTATTGTGATGCTTTTTCCACTTCTCAGAACAGTTTTTGAACTCATCAATTTTGATGTCTTTTAATTTTTTTTTTTTTTTTTTTTTGAGTTGAAGTCTCACTCTGTCACCCAGACTGGAGTTCAGTGGCCGCTCTCTGCCACCGCAGCCTCACCCTGCTGGGCTCTGGCGATCCTTCCGCCTCAGCCTTCCAAGTAGCTGGAACTACAGGCGTGCGCTACCATGCCCGACTAATTTTTTTCATTTATTGTACAGATGAGATCTCACCAAGTTGCCCTGTCGGGTCTCGAACCTGCGGGCTAAGGCAATCCAATCACCTCAGCCTACCAAAGCGCGGGATTACAGACTGAGCCAC
>CAUYQG010037723.1:0-16958 GCA_963574415.1 Tarsius wallacei | reverse complement strand
ACAGATTCAAGACCAACCTGGGCAACTTGGCAAGACCACATCTCTACAATGAATCAAAAAATTAGCCAGGCGTGGTGGCGTGTGCCTGTAGTTCCAGCTACTTGGAAGGCTGAGATCACCTGAGCCCAGCAGGTAGAGCCTGCGGTGGCCAGGAGTGTGCCACTGCCCTCCAGCTAGCCTGGGCAACAGTTAGACTCCAACTCAAAAAAAAAAAAAAAAAAAAAAAAAAATCCAACACTAATAAAAAGCTCATGTTCTTTTTTGATGAGGACTTTTTCCTTCCAATTTGTGCACAGGTAGCTACCTTATGTGAAAGTATTCACTGAATTCACTCATTCAGTAACTAAGTGCCCACTCTGAGGCAGGCAGGCATTGATCCAGAGGTTCTGTGCATTTACAAACGTGTGAACAAAGTGGTAGAGACAAATCCATACTTTCATGAAACTGGGAAATATATCTTAAGATCAGGAGCAAACACTGTAGAGGATCTTTCCTTGAGTTCAAAGAAAGGGCAAGATTCACAGGACGAGTGCTGTGAGCCTAGGGAGAAAGTGATAGAGAGATTGGAAAAGCTGGAGGCAAAAGGACAGATTATAGATGGTCCCTGATTTATGATGGTTTGATTTATGATTTTTAAACTTCATCATGGGCTTATTGAAATGTAACCCCATCATACATTGGGAAACATTTTAATTTGTGATGGTTTGAATTTAGATTTTTTTGACTCTGTGATGGGTTTATTTGGATATTAAATGTACTTTCAATTTATGATATTTTAAATTTAGGATGTATTTATTGGGACATAGCCCATCATAAATGGATGAAAGTCTGTATAGGACTCTAGGTCTTATTCTGGGTGAGATAGGAAACTGTTGGAGGCTATGAGAGGGTGGAGCAGTGATCTGACTATCTGATTTACATTTTGAAAATGTCACTCAGGTTGGTACATTGAGACTAGATTACGAAGTAACAAGGTTAGGAGCAGGGAGACCAGTCAGCAACTTGAACCACAGTGTTTAGTGACCAAGATTGTGGGTGGATTCTGGATCTACTTACGATATAGAGCTGTCAGAATTTGTATGTGAATTGGCTGTATGTATGTTACAAAGTGGATTTTTGACCTGGCCAACTGAAAGAAATGTGATTTGCTGAGACAGTAATACTTAATCTTTTCAAGTTCATTTTTTGTTGCTATTATAAAAGTAACTGTTACCATAAAAGTAACTTTTACCTTCTGACTAGTTTTTGCTGATGTTTACATAGGCTATTGACTTTAGCATGTGAACTTTGTACCAATCCACCTTACTGAATTCTCTTCATTGTAAAAGTTTTCAGTTGATTCACTTGATTTTTTATCTCCTTTGACTTCTCTGTGGAATTTTACCTAACTGTTCAGTTCTAAGAAGTACCATTTTCTTTTATGGCTCTTCTCTTCTTGAAATATCTATGATCTCTTATCTTTTCCCGTGTGTTTCTATTCATTCTTCCCAAACCCAGCTTGTGTTTCTATCTGTAAAACACTTCTGGATTCCTAGGACAGTTGGGTTCTCTTTCTGTGACCTTCACATGTTGCTGTGTGCACATCTTTATTACAGCAATCTCCAAACTTTATGATAATTTTGTATATGTCTGTCAATCCTTTATGGCTACGAACACTTCAGGGATAGGAACTGAGTCTTATTCATCTTTACATCCCCAGCGTTTAGCTGAAACTGCTATAATAATTGTTACAGGATAAATCGTTTATACAGTGGCCAATTTCTACAGATTTAAAAACTAAAATTTGAGACCAGGCACAGGTGGCTCACACCTGCAATCCCAGCACTTTGGGAGACTGAGGTGAGAGGATTGCCTGAGTCCAGGGATTCGAGACCAGCCTGGGCAACATGGCGAGACCTCATCTCTACAGTAAAGCAAAAAATTAGCTGGGCGTGGTGGCACATGCCTGTAGTTCCAGCCACTTGGAAGGATGAGGCGGAAAGATTGCCTGAGCCCAGCAGGTTGAGGCTGCGGTGGCTGTGAGCATGCTATTATACTCCAGCCTGGGTGACAGAGTAAGACTCTGACTCAAAAAAGCAACAACAACAATAACAAAAAACACTAAAATTTGAAATTGGGTCACATTTTTCTGCATATAGATTTTTATAAACTTCTTGTTACATTCGTTTTAACAGTTTAAAAATGTATTTTTGTTGCTATTGTAAAATAAATCTTTTCTAAAGTATGATATACCTTTGTAATTATACTAGTAAAAATCAAGGGCTTGTAATTTTAGTAAATTAGTATATAACACAGGAACTTTGCTTCTGTCTTGATGACAAGTGCATAAAGATGCTTGGATCTGTGATACCTTAAACTTTGAAAATGCTGAATAGGTAGATGTTACATATTTACTTAGAAAGATGTCCTTTTATCTTGTTTTTTTTTTTTTTTTGCCTAGGGAATAAGGATAGAGAGGAATTGAAATTATATTTTTTGAGTAGAAAGGAGTTATATTCATTCTTCCCAAAGCAATTAACTTTTCATGAAGGTAACACTTTCAAAAACTTTAATTTACATTATTTTAAGTAAAAACATAAACATGATATTATCTATAGTTACTTTATTTTAACCATACCTATAATTACTTTATTTTCACATTTAACCCATCAAATCATTGAATTGGCTCATGTAAGTTGTTCAGAATGCCTACAATTTCTGTTATAAATTAGTTAAGGGGTGCCTTAGTAAGTGACACTAAAAATATATTTATTAGAATGGTTATTTATAGCATTTTTAACTGAAGCAAATGTGTTATTTGTTAAATAACCTATTATAACTCATTGTTCATTTCTAGGTACAGTAGGAAATATAGCCCTCTGTGTGTAGTGGCAAATACAGTCATCTACACCATGCTTCTTTCAAGGCAGAGTCTTTCTATGTTGCCCAGGTTGGACTTGAACTCCTGGGCTCAAGTGATCTTCCTACCTCAGCTACCCATGTAGCCGGGATTACAGGCATGTGCCATTGTGCCCAGGTAGCATGCTTTTTTCTTGCAGGGATTTATAAATGTAGGTAGATAAATGAAACTGGTATCCAGGGGGAAAAACTAGACAATGTTGCATTTATAAAATCAGTTGTGCATGCTCTTTCAATTCTAACGAAGAAATTCTATATGTATGAGATGTTAGATCCAGGGGGGTAGATTTAGCTAGACTCTGAAGGATAAGGTAGAGCTTACCTGAATTGAGAGGTGGAACACACTTGAGACAAATAGAATGAAGGCTTCAGAGGTAAGAGCCATTATGATGTGAGAGTGAGATACTGAACCTCATCCTGAGACATTAGGGATTTTTATAATTTATCTTATCAAATAAAATATATTATCCTCTTGATTTGCTATAGTGAACACATACTATTGAATATCATGGAGGCAAATGTCAAATTTATCATGTTTCTTGTTATTACCAAGTAATGTAGGTATAGTACTCAAAGCGAAACAAAATGATAATTGGAAAAAAATTCCTAATTCCACTATCCAACATTAACAGTTAACATTTTGGTGCCTTTTTTTCTAGATGTGAAAAACAGTTATATATATATATATTTGGGAGTTTATAAAATTAGATCATATTAGAAAATTACTTTTAAAATAAAATATATTTTATTTTCTGTTTTATTTATATTTTAGGAGAAAGCCAAAAGCCAAGGCACCGCTTCCTCCAGCTGAGATCAAATACGCTGATGTTGCTTCAGTTGCTGATTCTGTAGAATCCACTGCTTTCATCATGGAACAGAAAGAAAACGTGATAGACAGAGACATTGAACTCTCGGTGGTTCTACCTGGAGATGTTATCAAATCTACTACTGTTCATGGCAGGTACGCTAGAACAAATGAGACATTAGGATTTCCCTTTCTTGTTCCACCATTGACATCTTCTGTGACATGAATCTTGATATTTTTTCCTTTGACAAAATACTTCATCCATCACTCAGTTTAGTTACCCACAGGAAAAACAATGTTAAAATTGTGTTAAAATTTTCTACTAATGTTTTAGTATCAATGCTGTGAATTCCATATTCCTGTTAAGTGACTCTTGATATTTGAAACCATTTAATATCTATGAGATATTTAATACATTTTAAAAAATTAAGCCTTCTTGGAGGAATTGTCATCAGTTATATTGGTTTTGTAAGCTAAAGCTTACAAAGCAAACCAGTGACCCACAAGAAAATCCCTTTCTTCCCAAATTATTCTTTGCACTTTAAGCTGCTTCTTTGAATTTGGTTTTGCAGATGTTACTAACTACTATTAAAATGTAATACTCCCTTATTTATTGAAATAGATAAATCTGTCTATAAATTGGCAGGATTTTTTTAAAAATTCATTGAATGATTTAACTGATTTTCTAAAAAGTGTGGATGAGTTAAGTAGAATTGTAAAATCAAACTTTAACCCAATAAAAAGTAAAGATTTGATTTAGGAGACATGTTTAAGTACCCTCATGAAAATTGGAAAAATGAAACAAAGCCAAGTGTAATTTTCCATTTCATCCTGAAGTGGAAAGTTTCGTGAATGGTATACTTGGTCTTGTTCTGCCTTTTACCTTCAACTGCCCATATATTATCAGGGGTTCTGTTTTAGAAATTTGTTTTGACCTTAGTAGGAGTGTGTGTGTGTTGTATATAAAGAAAACAAAAGAATAAATTGGGTGTTGCATTCTTACAGTCTGGTTTTGTCTAGAAAAACTCATCTGAAATAATCTTATCTTCAAAATCATGCATAACTATACAAGTTATTGAAAGTAGATGAAAATAAAAGTTTAACTTGGCCAGGTGCAGTGGCTCACGCCTGTAATCCCAGCACTTTGGGAGGCTGAGATAAGAGGATTGCCTGAGCCTAAGGGTTCAAGACCAGCCTGGGCAACTTGATGAGACTTCATCTCTACAATAAATCAAAAAATTTGCCTGACATGGCAGTGCGTGCCAGTAGTTCCAGCTACTTGGAAGGCTGAGGTGGAAGAATCACTTGAACCCAGCAGGTCGAGGCTACGGTGGCTGTGAGCATGCCACTGCACTCCATCCTGGACGACAGAGTGAGACTCCAACTCAAAAAAGAAAAGAAAAGAAAAGTTTAACTTTAGTGACTACTACATAGCATTACATATTAAATTTTTATTAAGTATAAGTAAGTTGCATTTTGCCATTTATTTTCTATCACAAGTGGTTTTGGAGATCACACATGAAACTTTATTTTTTGTTCCATTTTATTTATTTATTTATTAAGTAGGAGTCTCACTCTGTCACCCAGGTTGTATCACACATGGAACTCTTTTATGTATGTATGTATGTATATATTTATTTATTTATTTATTGAGTAGGAGTCTCACTGTATTGTCCAGGCTGGATCACACATGTAACCACATTTATTTTTAATTTAATTAAGTTATTCATTTACTTATTTATTTAGTTTTTGAGTAGGAGTCTAACTTTGTTGCTCAGGCTGGAGTACAGTGGCATACTCATGGCCAGCTTAGCCTTGGCCCACTCAGCTCAGGCAATCCTTCAACCTCAACCTTCCAACTAGCTGGAACTATAGGCACACACCACTACCCCTGGCTAATTTTTTGATGTATTGTAGAGAGGAAGTCTCGCCAAGTTTCCCAGGCTGGTCACAAACACTTGGACTAAGACAATCCTTTTGCCTCCTACTCCAAAGTGCTGGGATTACAGGCATGAACCACGTGCCCGGCCAGAAGCCCCATTTACGAGACTGAAAAATCTGTGCCTGTCTATGGTGGACTTCTACCTGCACCTGAGTCTTGCCACTGCTGGGTGAGAAAGACATCTTGAAAGTTAGAGACAATGGTCATCATCTTCAGTTCTTGAAAAAAATAAGATACTGCCTTTAAAAAAGATAATGGGCCAGGTGCCTCTAATCCCAGTACTTTGGGAGGCTGAAGTGAGAAGATTACTTGAGGTCAGGAGTTTGAAACCAACATGTGCAACATATCAAGACCCTGTCTCTACAAAGAAACTAAGAAAATAAAAATTAACTAGGCATAGTGGTGTACACCTGTAGTCCCAGCTACTCAAGAAGCTAAGGGGGGAAAATTTCTTGAGCTCAGGAATTCAAAGCTGCAGTGAGCCACTGCAACCAGCCTGGGCAAAAGAGTGAAACTCTGTCTGAAAAAAAAAATGGGCCAGGTGTGCTGGCTCAGCCTGTAATCCCAGCACTTTGGGAGGCCGAGGTGAGAGGATTGCCTGAGCCCAGGGGTTCAAAACCAGCCTGGGCAACTTGGTGAGACCTCATCTCTATAATAAATAACAGAAATTAGCTGGGTGTGGTAGTGTGCACCTGTTGTTCCAGCTGCTTGGAAGGCTGAGGTGGAAGGATCGCCTGAGCCCAGTAGGTCGAGACTGTGGTGGCCTTGAGCAGCATGCCACTGCACTCCTGCCTGGGTGACAGAGTGAGACTACAACTAAAAAAAAAAAAATAGTGTCTTTCTTCGTTCTTCGTGTTTTCAGGTGACACTGGTTTCATCACAAACACTCCTCAAAATTTCTTCTTGGATAAAACTGTCATCTCTCTATATTGCCGTCTTCTCTACCATCATTCAACCTCTGGGTTCTTTAGATTTTTTTTTTTTTTAACCTTAGACTTCAACATCAGAATCGTGGTTTTCCTCTTTATCTTGTGACCCTTCATAGGTAGGCTTTTCAACGTGCTACCCTGAGTTAACTGAACTCTGGGAATCTAGATCCATGTTCAGGTTTCCCTGCCCACTAGGGGATGGTGAGACATTTTCACTTTAAAACTGGTCCATTTCTGAAACTTTAGGGTTTCTTCTTTGAACACAATCTCTTTAACATCTAGATTATCCACTTTCTCTTTCTTTTTTTTCTTTTTTCTTTAAGTTGTTTATTGTAAGATAATTTACAAATATCTTGCTGTCTTCAGTAATTCAAACAATGAAGCAACAATTTCTTCTGACAAAGACAGCAGTAAGCTAAAAACAAAATCAGCTGGCTGAATTTTCTCTTTACCTCTTGTCTGAGGATGACCTTGATCTTCATTAATCCAGAGCTGCAGCACCAGAGATGATCTCAATCAACTCTTTTGTGATGACGGCCTGGCGGGTGCTGTTAAAGGTCAAAGTCAATTTGTCGATCATTTCGGAGGCATTCTTGCTGGCGTTGTCCATGGCCGTCATCCTAGCACTCTGCTCACTGGTGGTGGACTCCTTCAAAGAGTAGTAGATGTTGGCCAGATTGTATTCTTTGTAATTTTGTAACACATCAGCATCAATATCATCATAGATACTCATACTCTCAGCGCCTGCAATGGTGTTAAGGGAAAAGATGGGTTTTTCTTCTGTCTTATAGGAGATGACAGCCCTAAATCGATTAAAGATGATAGAACCTTCATCAATCTCATATCCAGAATTTAGCAGCTCAAGGGCAATAACCGACGCATCTCCAAAAGTGGGGGGCTTTCTTCCTACTTCCTTGAATGCTGCCCGGAACTGGTCAGAATGAGTCCTATAAAGTATGCCCCTGATTTTATCACCAATCCCAACAAGCATAACTTCTTTTCCAGCTGCTGTGAGTGTGGCCACCTGACTTTTCATCTGTTTAGCAATTGACGAATGGAATAGCACTACACAGCCCTCGATCTGAGGACATACCGATAAGGAGGTGTTTCTTCTTGTCTTTGGGCCCCTTAATGTCAGCTTTTTCATAGAGCGCTAAAGCTCCTGTTCCATATACTCTAGCTGGTTTTAGCTCCTGCTCAGCCCAGGCATATTTTGCTGCTGCTACCATTTTCATAGACTTGGAAATTTTCTGGATGTTTCTGATGGATTTTAGTCGCCTAGTAGTACCTTTCAAAGTTGCCATATTTTCGAATTTGGATCCATTGCGGCTGCAAGGCCCTGGCCGACAGCCCCGTGACGCCCCCACCAGAAAACCTGGTGGAAGCCCAGGTGAAGGTCAGTCAGACAGGCCGTGGGCGCATGCATGGTCACTTTCTCTTTCTTAATAGAATTTGCTCTTTAGCCTGCTTTGTAACTGTCCTTTAGACTGTTGCATTTTTCTTCATGTCTAAACTTTCGTGCTTCTACATGCCTAACTGCATGGATTCTGCATCAGTCATTTCTCCTACATTTGAACTTACAAGGACCCTAGGTTTTTCTCTCTTCTGATCTCCCAGCAAGTTATCCTCCCAGGTCCCTAAACTTGAGTAATCTTCTATCAGTCAGCTTTTTGTTTCTGGGCTGTGGTTTTCTTATCTTTGAAAATGTATTGTAGCTGAATTGTTAGGCTTGTTAGTAATATGTCATACATTGCTAGGATTAAATGAAATACTATCAGTGTCTGGCACATACTGGCTTCCTCCATTTTTGATTGGGTTGCTTTTCCTAACCTTGGGTGCTCTCCATTTACCTTGCACCCTCAGATTAATCTGACTGAAACGTTTTTCTGTCTGTGGGACTACCTTTGACAAAAGACTGCAGGAACAGCAATTCAATGCCGAGTTAAGGAGGTCTAAACTATGAAGCCTGGAGATAGGACACCTTTTCTTCTTCCCTAAATTTAAGTAGGCTTTTTCTTTGTTACTCTCCTTTGCATATCTTAAGAGCCACCACAGGACTCTGTTCTTACATGGACACTCTACTTCTTTCACTTCCAAACTTTTATAAACTTCCTCCCCCCTTCATTTTCTCAGTTATTTTATGTAGCTCAAGTGATGTTTTTTTATATAAAAAAGCCCCCCTGATCTCCCCAGAATCAACTGTTGACTACTCAATGACTTCCAAACTCTTCTGACACTTTATACCATGGTTGCTACATAGCGTCCTATGCTGTAATTTATGAAACCATTGTTACTTTTCTTCATAGTACCTAACATGATTTCTTGCAATGTAGTAAGCATATCATAAATGAATATTGTCCCACTAAGCCTGCCTGCCTCTCTCTCTCCTCTCTCTCTCTCTCTCTCTCTCTCACTAGTAAATGGAGATAGCAACTTAAATGGTATGAAGAGGCATTTGGAATGGGCCCTAGTTGTTTTCCAAGAATCTTTTAAGTAAAGATATTTTCTGCAGGTAGAGAGCAAGGTAGGAATGCCTAGAATGGGAATACCCCAAATTCTAATTGTTTTTAAAATTTTGTTTAGGGTTGAAGAGTTTTTCTGAAGAGTAGAATCTATTGATATCAGTGTTGTCACTATGGGGTTTAATTTAGGGACTTTGTTCCTAATCATTTTATGATTCAGGAATGACTCATAGACGCTATGACTAATTATTCATATTCAGTTTTGATGAGTTAAAGTAGTTGTGTGATTCTGAATATCTTAGGAGAGTGATTCTAGATATTTTAGAGTATGATTTGGTATATCTTCAAAGTATGATATGGCTTATCTTAACAGTGTGATTAGGGCTATCTTGAGTGTTGCAGCTACTGCTGGCCTATTGTTTTTAAAAAATGCTTAACAATAACAGAAACAAAAAGAAATGTTCAAATAGAAAAATATGTTCTGGCTGGCATGGTGGCTCCGTCTGTAATCCCAGCACTTTGGGAGGGCGAGGTGAGAGGATTGCCTGAGCCCGTGGGTTTGAGACCAGCCTGGGCAACTTGGTGAGACCTTGTCTCTACAATAAATTACAAAAACTAGCTGAACGTGGCGTGTATCTGTCGAGCTATTTGGAAGGCTGAGGTGGAAGTATCGCCTAAGCCCAGCAGGTCGAGGCTGCAGTGGCCGTGAGTGTGCCACTGCACTCCATCCTAAATAACAAAAGTGAGACTACAACTCAAACAAAAAAAGAAAAGAAAAAAGAAACATATATTTCTAAAAAATGTTAACTGCCTTGTGTGAAGAAGTCTCATAATGACAAAAATAAAATTTCTTTATGGATTTGTTACTACTGTATAAAAAAAGTAGGAAAAATTTCAACAGACTGATACAAAAATTTGATGGCGAACTAGGAAAGGCAATTATAAATAA
Source organism: Tarsius wallacei (assembly GCA_963574415.1). Lineage (NCBI taxonomy): Eukaryota > Metazoa > Chordata > Mammalia > Primates > Tarsiidae > Tarsius > Tarsius wallacei. Next base: position 6,973 of record CAUYQG010037723.1, on the reverse strand, counting down.
GTTTAAGTACATGATGATTTCTTAGGTAAATCAGAGTTTCATATGTCACTCCATAAGGTCTCTAATACAATTTTTTGAGACTATCTTTTCTGAATTTGTCTAAATATTTCATTTATTTTGAATGTTATTTATTATGCCTTTACTGTGAAGACTGTAGTATCAATATTAGACTGAACAATATATTTAGAAACATTTATGTTTCACTTACTTTTTCAGAAATACTTTTTTCCCCAAAAAATGTATTCTTGGGGAAAATTTTTAGAATGTCCCCTTCATACACCTCAGGCAGAGGTGTGCTCTGGATGTTTATCTATGGGAATGTGAGAGCTTAGAGTTATCTTCAGAAGAATGCACTTGTGTTTGTACTTTGATTTTCACCAAAGGGCTTATTCAGATTAGGTAACACGGTAAGGTAGGGGGTGGTCACAGACTTTATGCTCATGGAGAAACTAAAAACTTGTTTGTCCTGCTTTAGGTTGGTAGTCTTCTGATGGCTGAATAGTTTTGTTACCCAAGCTTAGTGATGCCATCTCTTCTGTGACCAAAAGTCACTTGTCTCTGCCATCTTACATCGAGGGTGGTCTTTTTAGTCTTGGGCATTTTTGTTTATTCTGACGCCATGGAAGGTTAGATGAAGTAAGGAGCAATTAAAACATTTGTTTATATATAACATACAGTACAGTCTAGTATAGATGTGTGCATGTCTATGTGTATGCATATACGAGGGGGGAACTCCCCAAATCCTGGAATGTATTTATAAAAAATTGTGTATTTATTCTTACATGTTTAAACTTTAGTCACCTTCAAAGTTCTCACTGTTTGATGCCATACACCTATTGAGACACTTTCCACTGCTCAAAACCATTTCTGAACTCGTCAATTTTGATGCTTTTTAGCGCTTCTGCCATTTTTTTATTTCTCCTCTTGCACATCAGCAAAATGTTTTCCTTTGAGGACTTTTTCACCTGGGGAAACAAAATAAAGTCACTCAGGGCAAGATCAGGTGAATAGGGAGGGTGAGGCATGGAGATCATGCCGTTTTGAGTCAAAAACTGCTGAACACTCCGTGCTCTGTGGGCAGGTTGTTCATGGAAATCACCCATCATGAAATGGGCAAATGTATTACAAGAATCTCCAAAAACAATTCACTGAAGCCGAATGCAGGCTCACACAAGAACGCTAGCTGGTATACTGATGCTGATAGATTCCTAGAACATTTATCTAGCAGAAGAAGCCTGTATAACAAGGGCTGTGCCCTCCAAAAGATAATTCTGTTTTTTTATTCATCCTCACCTCATTCATAAATAAATAAACACATACATACATACATACATACATACATAAACACATACATACATACATACATACATACATAAGAAGAAGAAGAGAGAGAGAATCTCACTTCTAAAATGCTCCAAAATCCAAAACTTTTTGAGCGCTGACAATGCTCAAAGGAAATTCTTATGGGAACCTTTCAGATTTTGGATTTCCAGATTAAAGACAGCCAACTGGTATAATGCAAATATTCCCACATCCAAAAAAAAAAAAATGCAACATTGAAACACTGCTGGCCCTCAAGCATTTCTTGTGTGTGTGTGTGTGTGTGTGTATAATTTATGTAATTGGCAGAGTAAACTGCGTTTTTCACCAGACAAAGCAACTCTTGGCCTTACTAAAAATAGCATTAAAGGCTACTGCTGTTACAGAACAAGCTGGCTGTTCTTCTCAGAAAATGCCATACTTTGCACTAGCATAAGTGGTGGTGTCTACTTGGGAAAAGTTAATTTGTAATGAAAATGAGCTTATAGCCTGAACTGTTGCAGCTACTACATAGAATAAGGGAATATGTCATTACATTTGTATATCATTCTAGGTCCTTCTCTTACTCAGGTGTCTGTTTGGTAGGTAATTATTCCTCACTGAATAAATGTTAGTTCCTTTTTCCTGTCTTCTCTTTCTCTGGGATATATGTTTAAAGCAAGATGTTCAATTTGGGAAATTTGATAAAAGATTGAAATGAATCCTCTTTGTTAGCCTGTCCTATGGCCATACTATCTGTCACACTTGATCTCCCATGAGACGGAGAGAAGCAATAAACACCATTTATGACAGAGGAGGAGAGGTTTTTATGCCCCTACCATAGCAGAAGAAGCCTGTATATCAAGGGGATATGCAGGAATTTGTTTTGCTGGGAGCAAATCTTAGAAGACTATGAATGAAAACAAAGCAAGCACAGAACTTGAAGCTAGAAGTCCCAACTAGAAGTTAATAGTTTGTTTCAAACTAGCTGTGTGATCTCAAGCAAGTCACCTCACCTCTCTGGGCTGTTCCTGTAAAATGACTCGAGGACATGTTGCACATGATTTAGGGCCTGATCTGCCTGTCCTGTAGCACTAGTTTATAGCAGAATTGGAAGTAAACCCACAGTTTTGATGGGCATAGGGTGGGTCCTCTAAGGATCTCAGGAGAATTTTACATGGAGTACAGCGCCACCTGTTGGAAAAAAGTAGACTATGAAAAATGACAAACTTGATCAATGCGGGTCATTTTTATTTAAAAAAACCAAAACATGACAGCAGCGCAACAGTTTGGATCTCGAAAGAATTTCTGAAGTTCACATCATACTTAAATTGATTTAAAAGTGTCAAATGATGACAAATATATGCCAAATGCATGTATATAATAGGCTATATAATCTCAAAAAACACTCCTAAGAATCTATAGCGTGGCATGTTTAACTGTGCAAGAATGCTTACATTTTGGTACAGATCCTTATTCGGCTGTAGCTGCTTAAAACGAAAGTTGGAATTTTAACTGTTAAAATGTTTCAGTGTAACAATACTGCTTGCATTTTTAATTGGTGGGACTGAAAAATCCTGTAATCCTGGCTGTGGTACTGCCCTCCTGTCCCCCACAGTCCCAAGCCTGGAGTACTTAAGCCCCTGTTGGCTGCTCACTTTCTTCCCTGGGAAAGAGTTGTGACAAAGCATTCACAAATGTCCTTGAAACATTGCTCCTGGGAAGGCCACCCTTTTCCCTTTGCTTTTCTGGCATCTACATTTTATAATAATGACCCATTTTAATTTTAGTTTGAAACTTTTTATGGCTACAAATACAATAGCTGGACACTTTATTTTTTATGTTTTTTATGTTTTGGGTTTTTTTTGGGTAGGAGTCTCACTTTGTCCCCCAGACTGGAGTGCAGTGGCATGCTCACAGCCACTGCATAGCTGGACATTTTTAAAAGTTGCAAAATAAACCGGACTCGGTGGCTCAGCCTGTAATCCCATGCTTTGGGAGGCTGAGGTGAGTGGATTGCCTGAGCCCGTGGGTTCGAGACCCGCCCGGGCAACTTGGCGAGACCTCATCTCTACAATAAATCAAAAAATTAGCCGGGTGAGGTAGCGCGCACCTGTAGTTCCAGTTACTTGGAAGGCTGAGACAGAAGGATCACTGGAGCCCAGCAGGTCGAGGCTGCGGTGGCCAGGAGCGTGCCACTGTACTCCAGTCTGGGCGACAGAGAGAGACACCAACCCAAAAAAAAAAAAAAAGTTGCAAAATATAAGCAAAAAAATCTAAAGCACTATGTCATTATTAAGCAGAAAGATTACAACTTTAAACATTGTGGTCTCTAACCTTTTATTCACATGCATACACATATATGTACACCCATACTTACATATGCATTTTCTTTTGTACATCACTATGGCATTAAATATAACATAACAGTATAATATAATATTTTTTTTAAGTTAACGATCTTCAACTTTTATGTCAATACAATTTTATCTTATCTTTGTTTATATTCAGATTGCCCTAATTACAGTGAGATGTATTTGTAATATTTTTTTGTTTTTACAATGGGTGTGTGCTTGTGCTTGGTAGGTGTCTTCTTAAATCACAGTTTTTGTAGAGGTAATTATTCATAATTACCTCTGAATATACATTCGAGATAAATGACCAGAAATAGAGCTTAAAGTGGTGACCTTCTACATTTATTTTTTACTTTTAGAAATATCTGCTTCTAGTATATAATGACTTTTATCAGTTTAATAATGATCTGATTTATAATAATAAATGATAGTTATTATTTTTTTAGATAGGGTCTCACTCTGTTATCCAGGTTGTAGTACAATGGCATGATCATAGCTCACTGCAGCTTCATACTCCTGGGTTCAATCCTCTTACCTCAGCCTCTCAAGTAGCTCAGACTACAGGTACGCACCATCACACCCAGTTAATTTTATTTATTTATCTTTTTTTTTTTGAGTTGGAGTCTCACTCTATCGCCCAGACTGGAGTGCAGTGGCCGCTTCCAGCCACCGCAGCCTCGACCTGCTGGGCTCCAGCGATCCTTCCGCCTCAGCCTTCCAAGTAGCTGGAACTACAGGCGCGTGCTACCACACCCGGCTAATTTTTGATTTACTGTGGAGATGAGGTCTCGCCAAGCTGCCCAGGCAGGTCTCAAACCCATGGGCACAGGCAATCCACTCACCTCAGCCTCCCAAAGGCGCCGGATTACAGGCTGAGCCACCGAGCCCGGCTAAGTGATCCTTTTGCCTGAACCTTCCAAGTAGCTGGAATTACAGGCTTGCGCACCATGCCTACTAATTTTTTGATTTATTGTAGAGATGAGTTCTCGCCAAGTTGCCTAGACTGGTCTCAATCCAGTGGACTCAGGCAATCCTCTCACCTTGGCCTCCCAAAGTACTGGGATTATAGGTGTGAGCCACCGCGCCCGGCCAATTTGTTTTGTTATTTTGAAGAGATGGGGTATCATTGTATTGCCTAGGCTAGTCACAAACTTTGGCCTCAAGAAATCCTCCTTCCTTGCCTCCCAAATTGCTGGGATTAAAGGCATGAGCCACCATGCCCAGTTACTGATCTATTCTTATCTTCAAATCGTAATTCTCTGAGTTACTTTTGACAAAATGTTTGTTGTAGCATAATTCAGTAAGCATTGACGCATCTCAGCCTTGAGAATAGATTTTTTTAATGTACATGGCCCACTTAATTTCTTGCACACACATAGTTGGAGAGCATCACTTCATTCCTGAACTCATTACTGAACTAGGTAGGTTAGCATAAGATGGATAAACATCAGTAACAATAGAGAATGTTCCAAAATTTTTGTACTATCATTGGTAAGTCTAATTGGGTTGTTGGTGCATATTTACACAGTACAGAGAGAAACAACTTCACTCAGTTTTGAGGATTTATTAAAGATATGTAAAACACTTTGTTAGATATTGGGGCAAATTTAAGAATCTAAGGAAAAATCTTATTCTTAGAGTTCAACCCCTAAACAGAAGCTTGCAACCCATCTATACATAATATCATTTTGTTACCACCACTTTCCTAGGACAGTCCTTGGTAGCACCCATTATCCCAGAGTCATTATTAATAACACCCCCCTTTCACTCTCAGGTGTTCCAGATTAGATGATAAATCACACAGCCAATATATGGGTTAATGACTTAGTTTATACTTGCAGGGTTTGGAAATTCACCAAACAAGGTGTCAAGCAATTTTTGACCCTTTGATGATCTGAAAGCTCTTTAGTAACCAGTATTTTAGATATCCAGCTGGATCTTTTTTTTTTTTTTTTTTGAGTTGGAGTCTCACTCTGTCACCCAGGCTGGGGTGCAGTGGCATGCTCCCGACTACTGCAGCCTTGACCTGCTGAGCTCAGGCGATCCTTCCGCCTCAGCCTTCCAAGTAACTGGAACTAGAGGCATGTACAACCATGCCCGGCTAATATTTTGATTTATTGTATAGATGAGGTCTCGCCAAGTTGCCCAGACTGGTCTTGAACCTGTGGGCTCAGGCAGTCCTCTCACCTCAACCTCCCAAAGTGCTGGGATTACAGGTGTAAGCCACCACGCCCAGCCCATCTGGATCTTTAAGACACAGAAATTGAAGTCTTGTCTTATCCAGCAGGTAGCAAAACTAGGGCAAGATCATACGTACTTTGTGTCATGAATACAAAAAGGGTCACCAGAGGATTTAGGGGCGTCATCAATCTATGAAGTCAAGTTGCATTAGATAGCAGATAGTCTGTTCCAAATCATCTGCCTCTCTTGATGGGCAGTACTTGAGGTACCATGATGCTAAAATATAGCTGAAGTAATTCTGGACTTGGGATTCAGCAGACTCTTAATCCTTACTGCTCCCCAAATTCTTTATGTGCTTTGCATAATCTGGCCATGTAGCCTCTCTAACCTCAATTTTTTTTTTAATCAGTATCTTTTATTATGATATTGTGGGTTACAGTTAAGGATTAGGTATACAAATATGCTTCGTTCAGGCACCCTTGTTGATGAGGTGTCTCCCCGTCCCCAGATAGATATTGAGTACCATTAATCCCATCTCCCTTCCCCTCCCCTCCCCATAGTTTCCCACCACTGTCAGTCATTTTCTTATAATATTACGTTGGATGTTCAAGGTTCACTATATGAGTGAGAACGTGTGATACTCAGATCTTTGTTTCTGTGAGAGGTCACTCAGGATTATAGATTCTAGTTCCATCCAAGTTGCTGCGAAATTCATGATTTTGTTCTTTTTTATGACTGTGTAGTATTCCATTGTGTATATGTACCACATTTTTTTAATCCAGTCCTCTTTTGATGGACAGCATGGTTGCTTCCAGGTTCTTGCTATTGTGAACAATGCTGCGATAAACCATAAACCTCAAACCATAAGAACCTTAGAAAATGAAGGACATACCCTCATGGAAATTGGAACTGGCATCCAATTCCTGAACAAAACCCAAAACCCACAGGCCATAAGAGATGAGATAGACAAGTGGGACCTCATTAAACTAACAAGCTTCTGCAAAACCAAAGAAACCATCAAGAGAGCAGGGAGACAGCCCACAGACTAGGAAAAAGTATTTGCCAAATCCAGGTCTGACAAAGGCTTAACATCTTGGATCTATAAGGAACTCAAACGTGCGGAAAAGAAAAAAACAAAC
>CAUYQG010037719.1:0-31294 GCA_963574415.1 Tarsius wallacei | reverse complement strand
CTTTGACAAAGCCTCTACAACCCACTACTGGGGAGAGGAGAACCTTTTCAGTAAATGATGATGGGAAAACTGGCTGGCAACATGTAAAAGATTGAAACAGGACCCCTACCTATCCCCATACACAAAAATTAACTCTAAATGGATCACAGACCTAAATGTAAAACCTCAAACTGTAAGAACCTTAGAAAATGCAGGACACACTCTTATGGAAGTTGGAACTGGCAACCAACTCCTGATCAAAACTCGAAGTGCACAGGCATTAAGAGATAAGATAGACAAGTGGGACCTCTTCAAACTGACAAGCTTCTGCAAAGCCAAAGATACCATCAAGAGAGCAGGAAGACAGCCCATATTATGGGAAAAAAATACTTGCCAACTCCATGTCTGACAAAGGCCTAACATCAAGGATCTACAAGGAACTTGGATGTGCTGAAAAGAAAAAAACAAATAGCCCCATTACAAAGTGGGCAAAAAATATGAATAAACACTTCTCAAAAGAAGACATATGAACAGCCAACAGATACATGAAAAAATTTTCAGTCTCACTAGTCATCAAGGAGTTGCAAATTAAAGCTACACTGAAATACCACCTAATGCCAGTCACAAAAATCATCATCACTAACTCAAAAAATAACAGATGTTGGAGATGTGCTGAAAAGAGAACACTTCTACACTGTTGGTGGGGGTGTAAACTAGTACAGCCTCTGTGGAAATCAGTATGGTGATTCCTAAAAGTTCTAAAAATCAACTCAGCAATTTCTCCTACTGGGAAAATACCCGGAAGACCTCAGGTCACTCTATAGAAAATATACCTGCACACTTATGTTTATTGCAGCATTGTTCCAATAGCAAGACCATGAAACCAATCATGCTGCCCATCAAAATAGGACTTGATAAAAAAAATGTGGTACATATACATAATGGAATATTATGCAGCCATAAAGAAGAACAAAATCATGAACCTCACAGCAATCTGGACGAAATTAGAGTTGATAATACTGAGTGATCTTTCACAGAAACAAAGAACTGAGTATCACATGTTCTCATTCATAAGTAGACCTTGAACAATTACCATATTACTATAAGAAAATGATTGACAGTAGCAGGAAACTGTGGGGGGCGGCAGAGGGTAGGGAGGTGGGATTGACAGTAGTTGATATCTGCTTGGGGAAGGGGGGCATACTCCATCAATAAGGATACCTGCACAATGAACATTTGTATGCCTAATCCTGAGTTGTACCCCACAATTTTAAAATTAGAAGAGGAAAAAAAAGAAGTGGGGTAACCAGGGGGCACTTTGCCTCACAGGACAAAGGTCCTGAGTCTTTTACCCACCAGACTATTATTAGTACAAATGACATGTTTAAGCAAGCATTCAAAAACAAAGTATAGGCAGTAACATGGAAACTTTCTTGTCATGACCATAAGCAATGAAATGTGATTGTTTATAGGACATAATGCAACTGCTTGTAGAACAATGTGGTTAATATATAACTTCCTTACTTAGTCTAACAAAAGGACACTGCACTTCAGAACTTGTCTCAGCATACATACCTATCTGATTTTTGTCATCATAGGTATTCTTGGCTGATTATGACTTTGCACGTAGCCAAGCATGCCTTCAGCAAGGTTCAGGCAGGACAGTGGTCCCCAACAACATATAACTGGCATTCCATATAACCCTTAGGGGCAGGTAATAGTAGAGCACACTCATTATAGACTAAACCTTCAACTTAAAAAACAAAAGGGGAAACAGGAGACTTTTTCCTCTCCCTCTACACTTCTCAAACAAATCCTACTTACTTCAAATTTTTTCACATGAAATGATAAGGGGATAACTCCAAGGGAGCATCATTATGGCCAATGCACACCAGGTAACTCTCCACAGCCGTACTGGAAGACACTAGAAGATGGAAAAAGAAAAGGCCCTGATTTGTTAATAACATGGGGTAGAGGATTTGCTTATGTCTTTCCAGAAGCCACAGCTGCAACCTTTTGGGTTCCTGGCAGATGTGTAAACAGTGGCATGGAGGAAGACAAGCTAATGTGCAATTTTCAGCAAAAGACCCAGGGAGCCGACGAAGTGTGGAGAACCCAGGTTGCCCACCCAAGGATGCCAAAAAGGAGATAACCTAGGGACAAGTAAAGAAGGCACTCAACTTGGCAGCTGCCCTACAAAAACTGATCTTTTGGAAAGCAAGTTATACTCATCCTAATAATGATGGTACTAAAATGAGTGTCGTTCATAATCTAACAAAATGGGTCCAAGCTTATGTGTTTGCTGCCTATGTACTTCTGGTGGGTAAAAATATTCATACTCAACTCAATCCCACAGGTAGCTATATCATATTGAATGTATAAATTTTTATTTACATCATTTTATTATTCAGGATGGCAAAAATCAATCCATTATGCTTATGTATCAGCCTACTGCAGTATGGATGCCTGTAAATCTTATTGAACAATGGGAACAAACACCCACTTTGCAGATTTTACACTTTATATGTCAAAAGGTGTTGCATAGAGGAAAACAGGCAACAGATGTAATTATTGGTATTTTTTTCACTATTATTGGAATAACTACATTCCATGACCACATCAGTTGGGGCTTACCTAAGAAGTTCAAACCCATACTTTTGTAAATAATCTTGTTCAGAACTCTTCTCATTTATGGCATGTTCAACATACTATAGATTTCACTTTTCAAGATGACTTAGTCTGAAAGGTGTGGTGTTTTGGATGGGTCAAGAATTAGAAAACATCCATACCCAAATGGAACTTCCTTGTCATTATACTGTTACCACCTACTGTATCATCCCCCCTGAAGTATAACAGAAGAGACTATGATTGGAGTAAGATTGAGGCCCGTGTCTTAGAGGCATGGGGACAACATAATATAACTTTAGATATTCCTGCTTTACAAAAGGATATACAACAACTGATCTCTATAAAATTAAATACTTCTAATGACCAAATATTGAAAGTATAGTGACTGGATTTCAAACTTTTAATCAACAAGCATGGTTTAAAAATCAAAACATTATTTTTGTTGCTTCTCTTATTGTGGTTTTAACTGTCTTCTTTCTTTTCTGTGCAGCCTGCAGAATCAAATTAACCAGTAGAAGTCAAATAAAGGCTCTTTAACCAAAAATTACTATGGCTGCCCCTATGCAAAACTTAAATTAAAAAGGGGGACATTTTGGAGGAGACTGCCCTGCTTGAACTCTGCTGAAAACAAACTTGCATACGTGCAAAGTCACAAGCCAAGAATGCCTATAATGGTAAAGCCAGCTGGGCATGTATGCTGAGGAAGTTCTAAAAGTGCAGTGTCTGTTGTGTTGGGTTAGAAAAAAGTTATACATTGTCTTGCAAGCAGCTGCACTACAGCTTGTAAACAGTCATGCTTTATCACAAACGTCTTCTAAGATCAAAACAGGGAGTTTCCTTTGTACTGTCTGTACTTTGTCCTTGAAGATTTACTCAACTACGTCATTTTGTACTAATAAAAGTCTGGTGGGTAAGAAACTCGGTACCCTTTGTCCTGTGAGGCAAAGTGACCCTGGCTCCTCCAACTTATAGTTCTAAAGGTGATTTGTGAATTGTGTTATACCACGCAGTTCCTCTTTCAGAATTCTTTACCTCCCAGCCACACAGGACACAGCAGGCTACAATTTTGAGAAACTAAACAGAAGTCCTGGTTCTCCTCATAAAAGGGTGCACAATGGGTTCTTATCAGATAAGCACAAAGAACATTTATGGCAGTGATATGAGATATGGCAGACAGAACTTCCTATTTCTTCTCAAATTTTTCCCATACAGAAAACAAGAAACCCTAGCATTAATTACATATAATCCAGCAGTGAAGGAAATCAGAGAATAAGCTGACAAGGTCCTTATGTTTCTTGGCTTGTGTTCAAGGAATCAAGCCTATATTTCCTTTTTCTTCCCTGAAGCTTGGTTGCTATTCCATGGATCGCAGAGCAGTGCCTTGCCTGGCCAGGAGGCTGTCTGTCTTCAGGGATTGCCTTGCTTTTAACTTAACATAGTCGTTAAAATAAGCATAGTTGTCAGGCTTGGTGGCTCAGCCTGTAATCCCAGCACTTTGGGAGGCTGAGGTGAGTGGATAACCTGAGCCTGCGGGTTCGAGACCCACCTGGGCAACTTGGTGAGACCTCATCTCTACAATAAATCAAAAATTAGCCAAGCATGGTAGCATGCACCTGTAGTTCCAGCTACTTGGAAGGCTGAAACGGAAGGATCGCCGGAGCCCAGCATATCGAGGCTGTGGTGGCTGGGAGCTGCCACTGCACTCCAGTCTGGGTGACAGAGTGAGACTCCAACTCAAAAAAAAGTAAAGGTAAGCGATATTAACATATATCTTGCTTGTGTGGTTTTGCCCTCCCTTGTGTGAGTTTTGCCCTATATAAGAGGCATGCAGTGAAAACAAATTTGCTCTCTCAAACTCCTTTCTACTGGGGAGAGAGTCCTCCAATCCCACTGTTTCTGTGTCTCGTTCTTTCTCATTCCCTCCCCCCATCTCAGGCCCTACTCAGCGGAGGCTAGAACTCCGCAAGTGGTGCCCAAACAGGGACCTGAGTACTGGGGTCGGCATTGGCTGGAGAGGAACACTCATGGAGGCTAGCATTTTCTGTGCAGCATTTTGATTCATGAGTAAGTAACCGAGGGTAAAGGATTAATCTTTGGGAGTAAAACATGGGACATTTACATTCTAAGGAACACACTCTCTTTGTGCAGATGTTAAAACCTCTGCAGAAAGCTAGAGGAACTAAGGTTGCAGATAGACAATTAGCTAGAATTTTGCAGTTTGTAGAAGTATGTCCCTGGTTTCCTGAGGCTGAGATGGTTAATCTGACTACCTGGGAAAAGGTGGGTAGTTGTTTGAAGGATTATTATCAAGTGCATGGTCCTAAAGCCATGCCATTAGATGCTCTATCTCTGTCGAACCTAGTAAGAGACTGCTTAGAGCCTTCTCATGAGTTTCATAGAGTGGAGCAGGCCCCTGCCTCTGCAGAGTTCTCCCTCACCTCCTACTCTAGCTGCCCACGATGATCAGAAGGAACACCCTCCTAAAGATTTTCAACAGGAGCAGGATGAGGCTGTTGCTGGGTATCACAATGTTGAGATATTCATGGCCACTTGAGCCTCTATGCCTGAGTGTCCTGAGGCTCCTAGCCTTACTGCAAAAGAGGCTGAACTCTCCACTCTTTCTTTATCTTCTGATACTTTTGCTCAACTTATGGATTTGCTTACTGTTCTAGCTAAAAGGTGTACAGTTTCAGAAGAGGAAGTGCCTTTGTGTCACACTTTGAGTTCAAAAGAGGAAGTGCCTTCAATACCGGTATATCATTCCTCAATTTTTAGGAGGAGATTTTTCCTGGGGGTGGCAAGGGCACCCCTTGTGCTTCAGTGGCCCCTCAATTGTCACCGACTAGAACCTTGCTCGTGAATCACAGATCCACACCCTCCCCCTTCTTGGCTCCCATCCAAGTCCTGCCACCCAATGTTAGGAGATGTCTGGTGCATCTCTCCCTTCTACAAAAGGCTGTTCAGTCCACCTTGCTGCAGGGAGATGATTTGGAAGGATTTCATGCCTATCTGGTAAAGATTATAGGCTTTGATGAACAGGGAAGGGAGATTTGACAGTATCAGACTCTGCCTCTTAAGTTCCTTAAAGACCTTAAAACTGCTGTGGTACAGTATGGAGCCACAGCACCATTTACATTAGCTATACTGGACACTACTTCACAAGAAGACTTGACTCCCTCTGATTGGCATGTGGTTGCAGACATGTTTGTTAGGTGGGGAATATCTGTTATGGAAGACAAGTTTCTGGGATAGATGCAAAGAGAAAGCTGAAAAAAATAGAGAAGGTTATCTGAATATGATTAATTTAGACATGCTTTTGGGCAAAGGAGAATACTCCTCCCAAGAGGTGCAGATTATATATCCCTGAGCTGCATATGGTCAGATCAGTGGAGCAGCGTCAGGAGCATGGCGCTGACTACCGTCAGCTGGATTTAAGACAGAGCAGCTTTCAAAAATATGTCAGGGACCTGATAAGCCTTACCAAAATTTTGCATTTAGATTATTGCAAGCTGTGGGTCGATTGGTGGTAGATAGAGAGGCAAGGACTCTTTTGGTAAAACAAAAACAAAAACAAAAATAAACTGTCCTATGAAAATGCCAATTCTACCTCCCAAGTGGCCATTCATCCCTAAGGTAAGAAAGGGGATTTGACAGATTATATTCACTCATGTGCTGATATTGGGCCTGCCTATATGCAGTAGGTGGCCGTGGCTGCAGCTTTACAAGGTACTCCTCCCCACAAAGTTTTTAATATAATGAGATCTGGTAATGGACCTAAGGCACCAGCTTCTACTGTGTGCAAATGGGCCATTTCAGTAGGGAATACCCCGTGTGTAATCCCATTCAGGACCAACCCCCAGAAGGGGCCACCCTACATCTATGTGCCCATGATGCAAGCAAGGTATTCACTGGGCTAATGAATGCCATTCCAAGATGGAGGCAAACAGAAATCCCTTGTCAGGAAAATTCCAGAGGGTCAGCCCCGGGCCTCCCAAACAATTGGGGTTATGTCCATTTACATCCCCCAGCCCATGCCCAGCTTGCCGCCTCAGGGGCGTCATCCCCCCAACAGGTCAGTGATCTCTACCGCACCACACCAGGGAGTGCCGTACTGGACCTCAGTTCCTCTTCCCACTTTGTATTAACCTCAGAAATGGGTCCACAGGCTATTCCCACAGGTGTGTATAGCCCACTCTCTGATGACATGGTGGGTCTGTTACTGGGAAGCAGCAGCCTTTCCCTGAAAGGCTTCCAAGTTCTCCCAGGAGTCATAGACTACGATTACACTGATGAAATTAAAGTAATGGGAAATGCTCCTCAGAATATTATTACACTCACTGCCGGCATGAAAATTGCCCAATTAATATTGCTCCCTTTGGAGAAAATGGGACATACCATCTTCTCATAAAACCAAGGATCTAATACCTTTTGCTCTTCTGATCATGCATATTGGGTGCAAGCCATTGGGGAAAAGCAGCCTGAGTATTCTCTGCATATAGAAGGCAAGACCTTCTGAGGTTCATTAGATACTGGGTCCGAGGTTTCTGTTATTAGTCAGGCTCACTGGCAAACTTCTTGGCCTCTTCAAGAAGCAATGACTTCTTTGCAAGGCATTGGCCAGTCGAAGTCTCCTCTGCCGAGTAGCAAACTTTTGAATTGGAAGGATGATGAGACCCATGAGGGAGATTTTCAGCCCTATGTACTTCCTTTTCTGCTGCTTAATCTTTGGGGCTGGGTTGTCCTCCAAACTATATGGGTATTGTTATACAGTCCTAGCCCTCAGGTCACTTCCTAGATGCTCAATCAAGGATTTTTAGCAAACCAAGGATTGGGAAAGATTAGTCAAGGAATGCAGTATCCCGTAACTCTGCCCATAAAAAATGAGAGGTTTGGTTTAGGTCACACTGAAGCTTTTCAGGAGACTGCTGATCCTATTACTTGGTTATCCAATTATCCTGTATGGCTGGAGCAGTGGCCCCTTCCTGAAGAAAAGCTTGCAGCAGCAACAGCACTTGTTCATGAGCAGCTTCAAGATGGTCACATTGAGCATTCAAACACCCTTATCTTTGTCATTAAGAAAAGGTCAGGGAAATGGCATTTACTACAAGATTTATGGGCAGTAATCACTCCATGGAAGTCATGGGGCCTCTGCAGCCCAGTGTGCCCTCACCAGTGGCCATCCATGCTGACTCTCACATATTTGTTATAGATATAAAAGATTGCTTTTGTACTATTCCACTTTTTCAAAAGGACCAAAAGTGCTTTGCTTTCTCTTTGCCTGCTGATAATTTTCAACAACCAGCCCAAACATTTCAATGAAAGGTTTTGCCTCAAAGCATAGCCAATAGCCCCACCTTATGTCAAACTTTTGTATCCAGAGCCTTGCAGCCTGTCTGATCATATTTTTCCAAGGCTTATATCATCCATTACATGGATGATGCCCTGTTGCTCATCCTGATGAAAAGCAGTTACAGGAAGTATTCTTAAAACTACAAAATTCTCTCCATGGTGCTGGTCACTGTTGCCCCAGAGAAGGTGCAGGAGATGGCTTCCTATGAATATCTTGGGAGAATTATATATGGATGCAAAGTCAGATGCAGAAACCTCAAATCAGAATTGATTATTTAACCATCTTGAATGATTTTCAAAAGTTGATAGGTGACATTAATTGGATGCGCTACACTCTTGAAATTACCACTGCACAGCTCACACCTCTCTTTGAAATCTTAAAAGGTGGCTCTGCCCCTGGATCAGCAGCTCTTCACCCCTGAGGCTCAATCTGCTTTACAATTAGTACAAAAGATGGCCACCCTGCAGCAGGTCTCTTCCATCTGTTACTGAGCCTTGGTCACTGCTAATATTGCCTACATTTTATTTACCCACAGGAGTGTTTTGGCAAGTTCCCATGAAATGACTGCATTTGCCAGCCTCCTGACAATGCACCATGACCCCATATTATGAATCTGTCACCCTCCTTATTACCAAGGGCTGGTGGCGAGCTAGAGAGCTTTTTGGACATGAGTCTGCTTTAATTGTAGTACCTTAGACTGCTCCTCAAATGACTTGATTTTGGGAGACATGCCCTGCATGGCAGTTGGCTGTAGCCCACTTTACTGGGCAAGTGGACTCCCACTAGCCTCCTTCTCAACTTCTTACTTTTGCAAAAAATCATTCTTTTATTTTTCCTCAGGTTACCAGTGCTCAACCTCTGCAGAATGCTGATTTGGTTTTACAGACGGCTCCTCTTTTGGAACAGTAGTCACTGTCATTAATGGCGTTGTTTCTCATTTTCAGCCAGGTTATAATTCCGCTCAATGAGTCGAGCTATTTGTAGTTCTTCAGGTCTTTGAAGATCTCCCTAAGTGATGTTTTAATCTTTGCACTGACAGTCATTGTGTTGCAGGCATGCTATATCATTTGGAAACTGCTAGTCTTCATACTGTCCTTCCTCCTCCCCCACTGATGGAATTGCTCTTTTAAAGACAATTCAATTGCATATTCGTGCTGGCAGGTTGCCCTTTTATGTCACTCATTTTCATGCCCATTCTGCCCTTTCTGGTCCATTATCCAAAGGCAATGCCCTTGCTGATGAGGCTATGTGATTTTTTGCTTTCCCTTTAGCATCTCCTGCTTCCCCAGCTACTGCTTCCCATGCCCTTATTCATCAGAATGCCCGAAGTTTACGTTGCCAATTTTCACTGTCTAGAGAAACGGCAAGACAAATAGTCAAAAATTGTCCTATTAGTCCTCAGTTTCACTCCTCTCCTGCTGAGGACATGAATCCCCAGGGTCTGTTGCCAGGACACTTATGGCAGATGGATGTCACACACATCCCTTCTTTTGTAAAGTTGGCTTATATGCACTGGTTTATTTTTGCCTCACCCGATCAGGCAAAGTGGGTCAATATGTTATAGCCCATTGCTTTTCAGCTTTTGCTGTCATGGGCATTTTCAAATCTATCAAGACTGACAATGGCCCTGCCTATATTGGTAAGTCTTTTGCCCAATTCTGCTTCATATTACAAATCTCTCATACTACCAGAATCCCCTATAATCCACAGGGGCAAGGTATAGTGGAGTGTGCCAATAAAATGCTCAGAGCCCAATTTCAAAAATTTTAAAAGGGGTATATACACATTCCTCCCCACATACACTATTGGCAAATGCATTATTAATTCTTAAATTTTTTAATTTGGATAATGAAGGGGTCATGGACTGGGCTACTTCTAACCTGCAATCTAAGACTGAATTACAGCATATTGAAACTTTTGGAGGGTGGGTGAGACGGATCTTTCCACCTCAGCAGGATCCCCTCAGCTTGGTATTTGGAAACTTATGGCAGCTCTAGGGCATATTCTCATCTCCTACCAGTCCATTGATCACCAGCAATGGTCTATTGGACTTTTAGTTGCTGGTGTTGCTGCATTAGTAATGCTGATTGCAGCAGCCATCGCTTCAGCATTGACTTTGACTCAAGAAATCCACACTGCTCAGTATGGAGACCATATGGCTAAGAAGATTTCCACTGCTCTATCCAACCAAGAAACAATTGACGTTAAATTGGAGGTGTGATTCAACACATTGGGGGAAACGGTCCTGCTTCTTGGAAACAAGGTTGCTGCTTTAAAGACTCGGGTTATGTTACGGTGTCATGAAGAGTTCCAATGGATTTGTGTAACCTCTAAACCTTATAATAATCTTAATGGCATTAGGATCTGGTTAGAAATCATTTGCTGAGATTTTGGTTTTCTAATAATGTTTCTTTGAATATTGCTCGATTACATCAAGATATTGTAAAGATTTCTACAGCTGGGTCACCTTTATTGCCTGCTAGCTCATTGGCTAATAATATTCTTGGCAAAATTAAGCAATTGGTATCATCACATAGCTTTTGGTCTACAGTATATTTTTTAATAGCATTGGGAGTGCTGATTTTGATTCTACTGTTTTGTCTCCCTGTCTACATCTGGGCAGGAGGATGAGCCATTGGGGAGCTCCAAGTAGAGGTTCACATGCTGTGCTTAAAAGAAAAAGAGGAGAAGAAGGAAGCCAGAACATAAGCTAACAACGTCCTTATGTTTCTGGGCTTCTGTGCAAGTAACCAAGCCTATGCTTCCTTATCTCCCCTCACATTTGGTTGTTATTCTGCAGATAGTAGAGAGGCATGACCTTGACCATGCCTAGTCCAGAGGCTGTCTGCCTTAAGTGATTGCCTTGCCCTTAACTTAGCATAGATGTTAAGATAAGCATAGATTAATCACTATCATATATTCTGCTTGTGTGGTTCAGTTTAGACATTAACATATATCTTGCTTATGTGGTTTTCCCCTCCCTGGTGTGATTTATGTGCTATATAAGAAACATGTGGTGAAAATAAATTTGTTCTCTCTCACTCTCAGCTACCAGAGAGAGAACCCTCCCAATCCCGCTGTTTCTCTGTCTCTTTCTTTCTCATTCCCTCCCCCTACCTCAGTCTCTGTTCAGTGGAGGTTGGAACTCCACACCTAGCCCCCAAGATGGCATGAAGAGAAAGTAATTAGGTCATGAGGGTTCTGACCTGATGAATAGAATTAGTAGCCTTATAAAAGAGTCCTGAGGGCACTAGATAGCCCCTTCCACTCATTTTACCACATGAAGAGGCAGAGAGATTGGGTCATCTTTGAAGCAAAGAGCAAGTTCTCACTGGATATCAAGCCCTAGTGCCTTGATCTTAGACTTTCCAAACTGCAGACCTAAAAGCCATCCATTTATACTGCTTACAAATTAGTCAGTCTAAAATATTTTGTTATAGCAACCTGAATGAACAAAGATGTCACCTCAAATTATAGCATGTAGAAAACCCATTTTATTGTGATCAAGAATTATGTGGGTTCAGAATTAGGATAAGGCACAGAGGAGATACTTATCTCTGCCATCATAGTCCCAACAGTTTGGGTGTGACTTGAAGACTGGGACTGGAGTCACATGGAACTCCTTCATTCCCACTGAGTCACCTGGGCTGCATTGACTCAAATACTGAACTATGTTAGAAATGCATTGAATGCCTATATATGGTCTCTCCAACATGGTGATCCCAGAGCAATCAGATTTCTTATGTGAGGGCTGCCTGCTTCCAGAACAGGCATCCCAAGAGAAGAAGTAGAAGTCTCATGGCCTTTTTAATCTAGCCTTGAAAGTTATTTGGCATCATTCTTACCAATTCCATTGGTTAATCTTGTCCAACTTCACCCAGATCAAAGGGAGAGGACATAGACCCTTCCTCTCAGTGGGAGGAGTGTCAAAGAATGTTGTAGCTGTCACTTTTGAATCACTGTGCCACAGTAATTGTGTAGGTTTGGGGAGAATCATTGAGATGAGAACCCATGAAGAGAATCAGAATGTTTAGTTTTCTAGAGCTGCAACTCATGCTAAGTAATTAGTATCAGTTATCGTATTTGTTCTGCTGAAGAGAAGACCTCACAATATTATTATTCTCAGTTAACAGGTGAAGAAATGAGACAGTGCAGTTAAATCCAGGGTCAAGTCCAACCACAATCCTTTTTTTTTTATGGCCTGAGAGCAAAGAATGTCCCTTCTATTTTTTATTAGCTGAAGAAAATAAAATAAAGAGAATTTTGTCACATGTAAAAGTATTTAAACACAATTGCAGTGTCATTAAATAAAGTTTTATTGGCACACAGTCATGCACATCATTTACATATTGCCTGGGGCTGTATTCATGCCATAACAACAGAGCTCAGGAGTTGTGATGGAGACCCAGAGCCTGCCAAACATAAAATATTGATTTTTGGTCCTTTACAGCAAATACTTGGTACCCTTGGGTAAACTGGCTCATCCAGTCCCAGAGCTAGCAACAGTAGACCTGGGATTTCATCACAGGCAGTCTGGCTTCAGTGTCTCAGCCTCGTGATTTACAGAGAGACCTCACTGCTCATAAAGGCACTTTCAGACATTTTTCAGCTACAAGGTTCAGCGATTTTGCAGTACAAGCAGGAATTTCTCCTACCCAGGTCAATCCCAAGGTTACTTCCCCTTCAGTCTTGCAGAGATTAGGCAGTGAGACTACCCTCAATTGGAGTCAAAGTTGAAGATGTACCTTCTTCCCTTCTCATAATTTTTGGGCTCAAATACCAAACTCTTTCTGTATTTGCAAATCCTGGTGTGTTGCTCATGAACCATTAAGTAGCAAGGAAAAAAGAATCCTAACATTTTTAAGCAGAGGCTTATGGGAGACACACAGAGGCACCCAGGAGCCCAGTTTAAGGAAGAACAGTCAGACTTCAAAAGACTTGTCTCTCATTTTTTATTGACATCTGCGTCCTTGTCCTCTGTGTGTAATGGTGCTTTCTGCCATCCTCTTTATTTTAACCTCCCCACAAGATTTTGTAATTATCCTTGCTGAAGCTTCCTGAACTCTGTCATAGCTTCCTGTGTAGTATTTTCATCGGCAATCTCATACAGGAGAGACATTGTACAGATACAGTGAATGTGGAAAGCCTTGGTTAGAAGTTCTGACTCAGTAGACACCAGCAATCTCACACTGAAGAGAAACTCTATCGATGCAGTGTGTGTTGGAAAGCCTTTTCCCAAAAGGCATATCACATCAGAGTACACCAGAGACTTCATATAGGAGAGAAGTGTTATGAATGCACCGCATATGGAAGTACCTTACATTTAAAGTCATAGCTTAACAAACATCAGAAAAGTCAAACAGGAGAGAAAACTTATGAATGTAATGATTTCAGCAAAGCCTTTAGAAGCAAGTCAGAGCTCATTTGGCATCTGAGAACTGGAGAGAGACCACATTGATGCAGTGCATGTGGCAAAGAATTTTCCCGCAAGTCAGTCCTTATTAAGCATAAGAAAATTCACACAGGAAAGAAAGCTATACGTTCACTTCAGTGGAGAAACCTTCCTTGGGGAGTCACAGCTCTTTGTACATGAATGAACTCACACAGGAAGAAAATAACATAAACAGAGTTTCTGTGGCAATGCCTTTTTCAGGTACCCAGTCCTTATTAAATGTCAGTGAGCCCCTAGAGGGGAGAAATGTAGTTAATTGTGGAACAGCCTTTTCTAAGAAGTCAAGCCTTAGAAACTAATCAGATATTTGAACAGGGACTACATCTTGCAAATGAAGTTAGTTGTCCCTTCGATAGTAAATTATGTCCTGTATGTTACAGATATTGTGTAGGAAAAATTCCTCTGATATCAGAAAGTTGGAGAAGTCTTTAGTTAGAATCCTTCAACCATTTTATGTCAAATAACTAAACTTTGGGAAGAAACACTATGAATACAGAAGTTGGAGAGGACACCTTTGTGAGACATTAGATTTATTAATCATCAGTGCGACCATTTCATGTAGAAATGCAGCTATTATGGGAAAACCTCTGCCTGAAGGTGACATCTCAATTGGTATCCATTCTCAGAGGAAAATTTAGGAAATGGTGTGGTGTTATCAGTGCTAAATTGTACCTCTTCATGTATAAGAGAAACAAAGAAAGGCACCTGTAGAGACAATAGAAACAGAAAAAATTTTTAGTAAAATATAGAATTTATTATACAATAGTGAAATGAATAAAAGTAAGAAATAAAGGAAATTCACCAAACTAACTCATTTACTGCCCTTTTATAACTTGGGAGCCTTGGAAGTACTCCTTTAATAAATTAACTGGTTTCTTTTTCTTTGAGTTGGAGTCTTACTTTGTTACCCAGTTAAAGTGCAGTGGAATACTCACAGCCACCCCAGTGAACATCTGCTGGGCTTTGGGGATCTGTCCACATCAGCCTTCCAAGTAGCTGGAAGTACAGACACTTGCTGCCACACCCAGAAAATTTTTGATTTATCATGTAGACAAGGTCTCGCTAAGTTGCCCAGGCTAGCATAGAACCCACAGGCTCAGGCAATCCCCTCTCCTCAGCCTCCCAAAGTGCTGGGATTACAGACTGAACCACTGTGCCTGGTCAATAAATTAACTCCTAAACACAAGCCTTTGTATCACATAATGAAAGCTGAAATAAAACTATGTTAGTTTTCTATGGCTGCTATACCCAACTAACACAAATTTGCTGTCTTGTTGAATTACTATATTATAATTCTGGAGCTCTGCAGTTCAATATCTGGTCACTGGACTCAAATTGTGGCCAGAACTGTTATTTCTTTTTAGAGGCTGCAGGGCATAGTCTCTTTTCTTGCTCTTCCAGCTTCTAGAAGCTGTTTGAATTTTGTGGTGTGTGGTCTTTCAATTGTCAGTCAGTTCTTACATCACTCTGACAGTAATTCTTCTGCCTCCCTCTTCGTGTTTAAGAACCCTTGTTTCAACACTGGAAACATTCAGGCCAACAAGGATAATCTCACTCTCTTGAAACAATCTGATTAGCATACTTAATTTCATCTGCTACCTTAATTCCCCTCAATCAATGTAACATATTCCAGGGTTCTTGGGGATTCAGATACAGACACTTTTGGGAGGCCATTATTCTTCCTGCCACAATATCATTAGATGTCAGAAAATTCACACTGTGATGAACTCTCGCCTAACCATTAATAAACCTGCAAAAAACATGTTCCCAGATACGTAATTATCTATAATGATTATGATCAAAATTTATTAATGTGTTATTCCATAATTAGGGACTCAGATTGGGATGGTTATATGTGCACATAGTGGAATGCATTTTAAATATTTGAATCAAATTATTAGCCCTGGAAAGAACTCTTAAATTTCCTAAAACAACATGAGAATCATGTTGCTTGAAGTGTTACCAAACATGTTTATCTATCCTAAAATTGTATAGATTGACATATTTTAAATATGGAATGTATTTGACATGACATATTTACATATTGATTAACATTTTTTCTAGCCAGATCCAACGTCTCTTTTCCTTTGTGTCATATATATATGGATATATACATCCATGTACTTTAAATATCTTTAAAAATACACACTATATGAATGAACTTTTTCATACATTGGGAAATGTGAGCTTATGACAGCTTTCCCTGAACAAAGGAAACAAATGAAATGAACAAGAATCTTTCAATCAGTATATTCTTTGATTGCCCGAACTTATTGCCTGGAGAAAACTTCTGATCTGCAGTATAGAGAGAAAAAGCCCACACAAATCCCAGCTGTCTCTCTGAATTGAGACAGAAGTTAGAGTTTGAGAAATTTTTAGGTTTCCTAAATTTATGGGTCACATTACTGGAGAAGAGATATACTGCCAGAGAAAATTCTAGAGATTTTCCCCAAATTTTGTAAGTCATAATTCAGAACTTATATGTAAGGAATACCTTTATTCCCCAGGCTAGAGGAGTAACCATTAGTAATGAACAGACAGAAAAATTCTTGGCGCTTATAGAAAGTTGGGAAAAATTTGTGTTTCTACCAGGTAAACTGGAAGTGACTCCTAACATTTTGAGAACTGACAGTCAATTTTTAAAAGCTTGTTGCCTCAGTGACTGGCTCAAATTACTGGAGACTAAAGGCTGCTTTGAACCCTCCTCAAAAAGCATCCATGCAGGCCAGCAAAGGACCAAAGTTTCCAAGCAATTTAGTAATTTCCCAGTGCACAGCCTAATAATCAAAGGAATAGAAAGCAATTCATTAATCAATAATGTAAAATTTAGTATATCTGGCATCTAATCAAAACTTAGGTATGCCAAAGAAGCAGGAAAATCTGGTCAATAACATGAAGAAAAGTCAACAGAAAGAGATCTATATGTAACAAAATGAGAGAATTAGCAGAAAAACATGTTAAAAACAGCTGTTACAAATTTTCCATATCAGCCAGTCACAGTGGCTAATGCCTGAAATGTCAGCAATTTGGAAAGCCTAACCAGAGGATTTCTTGACCAGCCTAGGCAACCTAGAGAGCTTGTCTCCACAGAAAATTTTTTAAAAATAATATTAGCCAGGTATGATGTCATGTGCCTCTGGTCTGAACTACTTGGGAGGTTAAGAAGGAAGGATCACCTGAGACCAGGAGGTAGAGGCTGCGGTGAGCTGTGATCATGCCATGCATTCCAGTCTGCGTAATAAAGTGAGACTTCAACTCAAATGAATAGATTTTTTTCAATGTTCCTTGTTTTCAAGGAGGATGTATCAAGTGGATTATGTAAGTTAATAATTACATTGGGGGTTTCTACCATCTGAACAAGAGGCATACAAGGCTCAGTCTAACCACTGGAGCCCCAGGATGTGCAGCCTCTAAGGGAGAGTTCAGAATATCACAGTTGCCAGCAGTAGCACTAGGTTCCCCAAGGAGGAGAAACAAGCTCAGTGGGTTGGGGAGTGAAGTCTCCCCTGTGTCTAGTTCCTGTTTGTGTTTTCTGGGAACTGAGGCTCCTGTGCAGGGCTGTTGAGCTTCCTAGTTAGTGCAGTTTGGCCAAAGGCAGCATCTGAGACAAGAGTGCCTGGCTGCCGAGGTTTCTGGGAGTACAGTTTGGAGGACTAACAATTGCTTTTCAAGTTAGGTGTTTGTGCAACTTGACTGTTTAGACTCTGCAGGGGTCTCTAGAGACACCTTTCATTTTCTTTCAACCAATTTTTTTGTGTGTGAATCTATCCTACCTCTGTGTTCACTTCAGTTGAGGAGGGTACCAGCTAGAATCTCTACCAGTGGCTGCTGGGGCTACCTTGGGCAACATGTGAGGGAATTGGTCTTGATTTGGTCCATTCCGAGTCCATCTGATAGTTCTGTTTTGACCCAGGCACACTCTTGTGGATTGGGCTCATTTGATTCTTGGTGGGCCTATTTTGCAGTGTGGCTATGATGGGAAGCATCTCCCACAGAATTCATTGGTGTGCGGTATATGTGTGCCCTGGTTCCTCCTATTCCAGTGGGCCAGATGGAGTCCATGTTGGGAGCAGGGGAGAAGACTTTGGGTGTAGGTCCTAATGAACCTGACTCTGCAAACTTTCTCCCTGTGAGCTCCAGAGTAAACTTTTTTAAGTGTCCGTGTGTCCTGTGGAGTTGTTCAGACCTGACCTGTCACCAACCGCATCACCATTAATGGAAACTTCTAGACCAGGCTTGGTGGCTCAGCCTGTAATCTCAGCATTTTTGGAGGCTGAGGCGAGTGAATTGCCTGAGACTGCAGGTTTGAGATCAGCCCAGCAAACTTGGCGAGCCCTCATCTCTACAATAAATCACAAATTAGCCTGGCATGGAGGACATGCTTGTAGTTCTGGTACTTGGAAGGCTGAGGTGGAAGGATCGCTGGAGCCCAAGAGTTCGACCCTGGGGTCGCCATGAGTGTACCACTGCACTCCAGTCTGGGCGATGGAGTGAGACTTCAACTCAAAAAACAAAAACAAAAAAAACCTAGAAACTTCTGGAATGCTGTCTACTGTAGTATCCTAAGCAAAAAACTTTTATTATTTTTTAAGATGTGGGATACAATTCAGGTTGGGTGCATAAGTTTTTGAGGTACAGGTGAAGATTGGACCTCCATTTGGCCTTCTCTTCACCTGGATTGGGATCAGGCAGCCTTATTGATGTTATGTGCCATTGCCTTCCTCCACCCCTGACAGTTTCCTCCAACTACTACATTATTTGTAGTATTATGATAGGTGTTCAGGGTCCACATATGAGTGAAAACATGTGGTACTCAGTTCTTTGTTTCTGTGATAGATCACTGGGTATGATGGGCTCCAAATCTACCCAAATTGCTGTGAAGTCCATAATTTTGTTCCTCTTTATGGCTACATATGTACAATATTTTTTTTAATCCACTCCAGTTTTGATGGGCAACTCGGTTTTGTCCATGTTTTTGCTGTTGTGAATAGTTCTGCAATAAATCTGTGTGCAGGTATCTTTTTGTAGAATGAATTGAACCACTCTGGGTAGATTCCAGAAGGGGGATTACTGGGTTCTTTAAAGGGTCAATTTCTAATTCCTTTAGGAATCAACACATTGTTTTCCATAGAGGTTGAACGAGTTTGCATTCCCACAAACAGTATAGAAGCATTCCTTTTCTCTGCACCATCACCAGCAACTGTTGTTTTTTGTTTTATTAGTGAAGGCCATTTTTACAGGAGTTAGATGGTATCTCAATGTGGTTTCATTTGCATTTCTCTGATGATTAGTGAGGCTGAGCATTTTTTTATATGCCTGTTGACTGCTTATATGTCTTCTTTTGATAACTGTCTTTTAAACAGAACTTTTGCTACAAATGGGAATATTTAGGTATAAACACCTGGTGTACAGATTTACAGATTCCATCTACCTTGCTTTGATTTCCATTCTAGTACTTGGGTCTCTAGCTTCTAAAACCTGCCAGACCTAAGAGTAGACATTCAGTATGTTATCCAACTGAAAGTAGTCTTGCTCTGATTCTGTACAGGATAGAATATAGTTCAGGTTCCCATTGCTTTTCTCTGTATCTATGTTTAGGGTGAGAATAGAGGACTAGAAACTCCTCATTTGTATATGTGCTAAGTAGTCTGATCGCTGAAGGCTCTTTTTTCCAATCCTAGCTTTGTGCTTTTAAAAATATGTCCTTCATCAAGAGAGGGGAATTTAGTAATTGTTACAATTCTAAAAGTTTGGACATTCTCTTTTACCCTTGATTAGAAATCGGTAGTCAGAAGTTCAAAATCAGGGGACAACAGTGTAGATCATGCCTTAGAAATGCTGGCTTTTTCCTAAGATTGGAAGAAAATGATCAAGATCCTGTTGAAATTTTGTTTCTCACTTTTTCCTTTCTTTCAAGTGGAATTGCAGAGGCTTAATACTATAAAACAACAAAAATATATTATCTCAACCATTGAAGTCAGAAATCTGGGTTGGCATGGCAGTTTTCTGTGCTTAAAGTTTCACAAGATTGAAGTCAAGGTTTGAGACTACTGAGTTCTTATTGGAAAGGTCTGGCAAGAATTTTCTTCCAAGTTTATTCAGGTTGTGGTCAAACTGCAATTCTGAAATTTCTGTTTCTTTGATGGTTGTCTGTTTGGTTGCAGGGGGTGTCAATTTTAAATGCTCATAGAAGCTCTCCACATTCCTGCTGTTTTTCATGAGGCCACCCTCCAACAATACTGGGTAGAATTTATTTCATACTTAGATCTTCCCAGTGTTCTTCCCTGTCTCATCTCTGTAAGGGACCCTTGGCCTCCCTCTTCTGCTGAATGCCTTATGTAATAACATTGGGCTTAATCATCAGCAGATCAGTAACTCTAACATCATCTCTAGTTTCCTTTCACAGCAGTTCCTTAGTTAACATTTTATTGAACAACTAGGGGTTAAGAATCTTGAGTAAACAACTTCAGAATTCTGCCTCACCCCAAATTATCATAAATAATGCAAGAAGTTATGTTTTGTTCACAATGAGAATCAGACTAGCTTCTTAGAAGAGGTAATTATTTCTTGGCTCTTGCATATATAGATTAGATAAGGATCAAAGTTTCTTTTTTATATGAATATCCAGTTGTTCCAGAAATTACTGGTTAAAGATCTTTTACTTAGTGGACTCACTCATCATATCGATATAAAAATCAATTGAATATATTGGTATAGATCTTGTTCTAGACATTTTATTTCTTCTGTTTGCCTATATGTCTGTCTTTGTCAATACTACCCTTGTCTTGCTTCTCATACCTTTAAAGTAAGTCTTGAAATCAGGTAATTAATTCCATCCTCCAACTTCAGTTTCTGTTTTGTTTTACTTTTTACTTTTCTACATTCTTTGCTTATCCTTACATGTTTGAGAATCAGTTTGTTTATGTCCTCTAAAATACTTGTGTGTGTGTGTCAAAGTTTCACTCTGTCAGTTTATTGTTGTTGTATAGGTTTGAGACTATCTTTCCCATGTTTATTTTATCCCTGAGACTTGGCCAAAGTCTTTTATTAGTAAAGAAGGTTTTTGACAGATTCTTTTGTGTTTTCGAGGTTTAGGATCCTGTCATCTGCAAAGAAGAATGACTTAACTTCCTCTTTTCTTATTTGGGTATCCCTGAATTGCTACTCTTGTCTGATTGCTCTAGCTAGGACTTCCAAACTATGTTGAATAGGAGGAGTGAGAGTGGGCATCCTTGTCTTGTTCTGTTTTTCAGTGGAAACGGTTCCAATTTCCATCTGTTTATCATTATGTTGGCTGTGGGTTTTGGGTGGATGGCTCTTGTTATTTTCCATTATGGTCCATCTAAGCCTAAATGTTCAAGGGTTTTCTCAAGAAGGGGTGCTGGATTTTATCAAAAGCTTTTCCTGTGAATAGTGATATTAGCCCAAGTTTCTTGTTTTTACATCTTTTGTTGTATTTAATTACATTTGTGGTTTTGTGGATGTTGAAGCAGATTTTTTTCCTGGGGGTGAAACTACTTGGTCATTTTGGATGACTTTTGAGATGTGTTGTTGGATTAGATTTACTAGACTCTTGTTGAGACTTTTAGCATCTGTGTTCATTATGATTATTGGCCAATAGTTCTCTTTCTTTGTTGGATCTTTACCCATTTGGATATCCATGCGATATTAGCATCAGAAAATTATCTGGGGACAGTTCCATCTTTCTATTTACCTGGAATACTTTCAATATGATTGTTATCAGCTCCTCTTTGTATGTTTTGTACAATTCTGCTGGAAAGTCTTCTGGCTCAGAGTTTTTTGTTTTTTGTTTTTTGTTTTTTGTACCTAGTTTTCTTATTGCAAATTCAATTTCATGGGTTGTTATTGGTCTACTTAGGGTCTCAATTTTCTCAGCTTCAACCTGGGAGACTGGGTAATGTCAGAAAGTCCTCCATTTCTGCATCCTGCATGGCAAAGTGGTAAAGGATCCTGAAAGAGGAATGGTGCAGTATAGCACAATACACAAGACACCTTTTAAGTTAGAAAGTGAGGGACCAGGAGGTGTTTCATTTCATGGAACAAAAGCACTGAGTCTCTCACCCAGCAGACTGTTATTAGTACAAAATGATGTAGTTACATAAGCCTTCAAGGACAAAAAGTAGACAGTGTAAAGAAAAGATCTCTGTTATAATCTTAGAAAGCTTTCACAATAAAGTGTGACTTGTTTACAGAACATAGTGCAGCTGCTTGCAAGACATTGTATAACTTTTTTATCTAATCCAACACAAGAGACACTGCAGTTTTAGAACTTATCTCATCAGACATGCCTATCTGACTTTGCCATTATAGGAATTGTTGCCTGGTTTTGACTTTGCCCATACAAAAGTATATTTAAGGCAGAATTCAAGAAGTGCAGTAGTCTCCAACTGTCTAGGTGTTTGGATCTTGATAGGCTGGGGTTAAATGTCCTGTAGGACTTAAAACTAGAATGATATGGGTGGCATTGCACCGGTATTTTTAAGTATGACATGGGCAGGCATAGGTACCCTAGATATGTATAAGGGTTGGAACTTCAGAAGTCTTTGGGGTTTGGAAGGCGTTGAGATTTTAAAAGTCCAATGACTTCTCATAGGTTAAGATAGGGCCTTCTTCAAAACCTCTCTGACTTTCCCTGTCTTCTGAGTCCCTCCTGCCTCTCAATGTATCCACAATAAAAAGTGCTTTCTTTCTTGTTGTTTTTCTTGTGATGGAGTCTCACTCTGCAATGCGTGTTGGAGTGCAACATCATGCTCACAGCCACCACAACCTCCACCTGCTGGGCTAAGGCGATCCTTCTGTTTCAGTCATCAAAGTAGCTGAAACCACAGGCAAGCACCATCACTCCCAGCTTTTGGCGGGGGTATAGATGAGGTCTTGCCATGTTGTCCAGGCTGGTATCAGACCCCTGGCCTCAGGAAGTCCTCTCTCCTCAACCTCCCAAAATGCTGGGATTACAGGCATGAGTCACAGTTCCCAGCATGAAAAGTGCTTTGAAATGGTCAAGGTCTGATCAAATCTAATGTAAAAAGCTTATTATGAAAATTGTGGTGTCTGGCACTCTTTTTTTCAACTTACTGCCTGCTTTAGGCTCCTCCCTTTTAGGTTCATCTAATACATAAGGGGACATTCCCACACCACAAATCTGGTACCCAGAGATAACACATTGGTTTTTGTTTTCTTTTGTTTTGTTGAATCAGAGTCACTCTGTCTCCCAGGCTGGAAGCTGAAGTGCGGTGGCATGCTCAGAGCCACGGCAGCCTGGACTTGCGGGGCTCAAGCAATCCTTCTACCTCAGCTTTCCCAGTAGCTGGAATCACAGCTGTAGGCCACCACGTCCAGCCTATTTTTTTTTTTTTTTGAGTTGGCAACTAACTCCGTTGACCAAGCTGGAGTGTATTGGCACCCTCACAGCCACCGCAACCACAACCTGCTGGGCTAGATGATTCTTTTACCTCCACCTTCCAAGTAGCTGTAACTACAGACACAAGCCACCATGTCCTGCTAATTTTTTGAGATTTATTGTAGATACAAGGTATCACCAAGTTGCCCAGGCTAATCTTGAAACCTTGGGCTCAAGCAATCCCCTAGCCTCAGCCTTCAGGTGCTGGCATTACAGACTGAGCCACCGTGCCTGGCCTATATTTTGATTTATTGTAGAGATGAGGTATTGCCAAGTTGCCCAGGCAGGTCTCAAACCCATGGGCTCAGGCATTCCTCTCACCTTGGCCTCCCAAAGTGATGGGATTATAAGTGTGAGACACCACTCCTGGTCTCACATTGTTAAAAAATTATTTTAGTTTCTTTTCCATATTTGTGTGACTTGTTTTATTATAAAGATGTGAATACACAATACGTAGTTTACAATTTGCTTTTTTAAAAATAATGTTAATCTCATCTGATAAAATTGTTCCACCATTACTGACTTTTGGTACAAATTCTTGTTGAAATTTGCATAGTACTATATATGTGGTTAGCCACACAATATTCACTGGGATTATGTTAAAACTTTGCAATAATATGGGTAGACAAGACATTGAAATATATTCACATGGGTCTGGACGTTGTGTGTTATGTTTATTCCCAGATCATATATACTTTTACTATTATTGCAAACGGCCTTTTTTTTCACTTGAACTTTTTATTATTTTTATTTTTAATGGCAAATAGGCAGCTAAATTAAAAAATATTTCCTCTTTTGTTTCCTTACAGAACTCTTATTCTTACTAATGTTTTCAATGATTCTTCCAAGGTGTTCTAGGTAAGCAGTCAAAACACTTGCAGTAAGTTTGACTCAGAGAAAAGAACATGGACTTTGGATTCGAGCACAGCCAGGATTTCATCTGGATTTTGCACTTTTTGTGTGAATTTAGACAGGTTTCTTAACCTCTCTAAGGTTCCTTTTCCATTTGCTTACAAAATTAATAATAACTACTCATATAATAAAAGTACCTACCACTATATAGTATGTACCTTACACAGCTTAGCAAATAATATTCTACTTTTTATATGTGTCTCTGGATTCTTTTAGCTGTTAATACTTTTTCACATGCCTCTTTTGTTCTTTTCTTCTTTATAACTGCCTTTTTCTAAATGAGTGTTTTGTTTTGATTCTAGTTTAGAAAAAATTCCAAAATTTAATGAAGATGACTTCATTGGTGGTTGTACTATTTACCAATTAAATATTTATGGAGAGCCAACCATCTGATAGTATATATTACATTTTTAAAAAAATTGTTATATTAACCTACCACCTGAAGAAAACACAGTTAACTTTTAGAAAAATATATGAACATATGTGTTTATCTAAAACATAAAGGCATATAAGGACTCACACAACTCAGAACATCTGTTATAATCATAGTTAATTGTAGCAGTGTATTCCTTTAATTCTCAGGTACTGGCTTCCTTTGAAAAAATACTTCCTAGGCAGGAAGGAAGTGAAAGTGTCAAAATCAACACTGCATCCTTGACCAGAGACTAGCTTCAGAGAAGACCCCGAGCCAATAACAAAAACAACAACAAAATAGCAGAGTTGCTGCTGTTACTGAAAGTGCCAGAAAATGTCCAAGTCCCAAGTGAGTTTCAGATTTATATGTTGATTTCACATATGGCTTTTAGTGGATTTTAGGAGGATTGGTAATACTTCTATTTAAAAGAATAATATGCGTGTTCTCTATTTATGAGGACTACTCTCTGCTAGATACAACTTACACAGCTAAGTGTTAGAATTCAGTTAAAAAATGAGGCTAAGCATCAAATCCACATTCAAATTGAAGTGAAATATATGAACCTTATGATTATATAGATAGTTTCAAGCTAGAACACAGATTATATTCCATGAGTTTCTAACTAGCTAATAAATTGGGGAGCAAACTTTCTCTAATGTAGTCATGTGTTACTTAACAACAGATATAAATTCCAAGACATGTGGCATTAGATGTTGCTTAACAATAGGTATAGGTTGAGCACGGTGGCTCAAGTCTGTAATCCCAATGCTTTGGGAGGCAGAGGCAAGAGGATTGCTTGAGCTCAGGTGTTTGAGACCAGCTGGGCAACTTGGTGAGATCTCGTCTCTATAATAAATCAAAAAGTAAGCCAGGCATGGTGGCACACACCTGTAGTTCCAGCTACCTGGATGGCTAAGGCAGAAGGATCACCTGATCCCAGCAGGTTGAGGCTGTGTTGGTCATGAGCATGCCACTGCACTCCAGCCTGGGTGACAGAGTTAGACTCTGACTCAAAAAGAAAAAAAAAGAGAAGAAAAGAAATTGTCCTTCATCTGCATAAAATTATCCAGTAAGGAGGAATCAGGAAAAATGTTATATTACATGCTTCACTTTCATTTGAGGATGTGGCTGTGGGTTTCACTTGGAATGACTGGCAGCTACCAGACCCTATTCAGAATATCCGGATCCAAGATGTGATGTTGGAAGTTTATGGCCACCTTGTATCAGTAGGTAAGCAAAGCCTCTCTGTAATAAAGGTGACCAATTACCTTAGATTTTTCAGTGCTAAAAGGGGTAGGGCCTCACAAATTCTTTAGTTTTTGGACTTGAATTTATGCATCATATGTTTTTACTATCTTTCCGGTTTCTAAAATAGTGTGTTTCTCTCACCTCCAAATTGAAAGGACTTTACTTAGCCAAGATGCAATTTATTATTCCCATCAAGAAGACCTTGCCATTTTTCAGTGGTATTGAACCTAAGAATATGGGTACATGGGTCTCTAAATTCTTCTTACATATGGTATCAAGTTAGCAAAGCTGATGCATTCTTCCAGTTGGACAAGGAAAACCATGGATAACAGAGGAAGACATCCAGAACCAGATCCATCCAGGGAAGTGAAAAAAATAGCACTAACCAGGTACAGCAGCTTTACACTGGAAGGACCACCTGAGCCCAGCCGGTCAGGGCTGTGGTGGTCATTAGCATGCCACTGCACACCAGCCTGGCTAACAGAATTAGACTCCGACTCAAAAAAGAAAAAGAAAATAAATTGTCCTTTATCTGCATAACATCATCCAGTAAGTAGGAATCAGGAAAAATGGTCACCTTCATTACCCAGAGAAGCTTTGCTTACCTACTGATAATAGTTTGCTGAAATTTTCCAACATCACATCAGAGGAAAGTCTGCCACCTGGCCCCAGCTTTTCTTCATGACTTTGTGTCTGTGTCTTTCTTAATCTCACCTGTAATCCCAGCACTTTTAGAGGGTAAGGTGAGAGGACTGATTGAGCCCAGGAGCTCAAGACCACCTGGGACAATATAGCAAGACCTCATCTGTACAAAAATTTAAAAAATTAGCCAGACATAGTGACACATGCCTGTAGTCCCAGCCACTTGATAGGTTGAGGTAGAAGGATCACCTGAGCCTCAGAGTTGGAGGCTGCAGGGAGCATTGATCATGTCACTGCACTCCAGCCTGGGCAAAAGAGTGAGATTCTGACTCAAACATAAATAAATAAGCAAATAAATCAATCGATGAAATATAGCAGGATGAGAGAAATGTAAGTAACATCTTGGTTAGTCAGAAATGAGAGGCACCTCTGAAATGTTGTTTGGAGAAATCGTTTTGAAGGTCTTAAGCTCTCATTGAAGAAGGTAGTTCTGATGGAAGAACAGTTGAAGTAAGCTCCCCACATACCTTAATATTGCCTCCACTTCTTAATTTCTCCATTTTAAAACTCCTTTGCTTAACTTTTGAAAGATGATGTGTTCTTCTTTTATGTTCTTTGAAAAAATTCCTTTCTGGGTTTCTTTGGAACGTTCTATCCTGGTTAGTCTTTTTCCCGGCGCCTTCAGTTTGCTAGCTTTACCATACCTTCTTCCTTCTAATTCATGGCTCTGCTTCCCTTTTCTTATGCTCTCAAGTATTCATAATTTTTTCTTCCTTATTATTTTGTGTGTATCCCACACCTCTCATAGTTTTTTCTAACTTGTATTCTTCTTTCTCTTATAAATGTCTCAGACTTTCATTCTCTACCTTCAGTCTCACTTGCTTTCCTCTCCTTGGCATTTGCTAGGAGATTCTGCCCCTTTTATTACATAATTACCATGGATTCATTGGTCTCATTTCTAGAAATACCTGGCAAGTCAACGACCATACTGGTGGATGTCAAAAAAACCAAAGCAACCTTGAAACTATGAAGAGTCACCACAAATATTATACATTTGGGAAAATATTCTCTCATCTGAGCTCATGTCTTCATGTCTATTTAACTCAAAGAAATCATACATTCAACACACTTGGGAAGAATCTGAAACCTAATTTAGAATACACTATTCAAAAGAGAAGCAATGCAAGAAAAGAAGATGAATTTAATGATTAGGACAAATATTTTCATTATACTGAGCATGAGAAAATTCATACTGGAGAGCATTTGATGCATGTGAGATGGCACTCAGCAATAATACAAAACTCATTAAACATTGGAAAATTCAAACAGAAGAGAAGCACTATAGTGACTGTGGGAAAGCCTCTTTCCAAAAGTCAGACTTCATAAAGCATCAAAGAACTCTTTCAGGAGAAAAATCCTATGGGTGCAGTAAATGTCAGAAAGTCTTCAGCTGGAAATCCCAGTTAATTTTACACCAGAGCACCCATACTGTCAGGAGAGGATGTGATGTGGGGAGCAGATGAGCACTGTCACTGTAGCAGACCTTGAATAAAGGCCTAAATCATGGCAAGGTCTTGCTTAATGGCCCCAAGCTCATAGACAAGATCTCACTTAGAAGCTCTGCATCCTAGCCAAAGGCAGGCTGTGTGGGATGCAGCCTGCTACACAAAACAGTGTCTCAGATGCCCACATATCTGGGTGCACATAGTACAGATAAAGTCTTAGCTACAAGATAACTGTGGAACAGTTCGCCTTTTGGTAGTAACATAACTCAGTTACGGCTCCCTCACAGACCTTGAATCCCTTCCAATCTCCCTTGTACTTTATTATAAAATAAACATACTGAGCTAGTTCGGGCCCACTTCTCCTTCATCAGAGAAAAGTGTGCCAGCTGGCCCCAGTTTTTCTTTATGTCTTTGTGTCTGTGTCTTTCTTAATCTCTCGCCTCTCTCAGAACCATTAAGGCATCTGCATGGGCCATGGTAATCTGGCCCCTGAACAGGGACCTGAGCACAAGAGAACTCCTAATCTTCAGTGAAGAGGCACTCCAAGAAGGTGCACCAAAAAAAAGGGGGGGGGGAAGGTAAGGAGCAGATTTAGTTTCAGCTGAGTGTAAAATGATGGGTAATTGTGGCTCCCAGGAGTAGAATCTGTATGTCCAAGTGTTAAAATCTATGCTTCAGGCAAGAGGATGTCACGTTAAATGTTATATAGAGAAATTTTTAAGCTTTGTGCAGGAAACATGCCCTTGGTTCCCTGCTCGAGGGACAGTTAATTTGGGTACATGGAATAAAGTTGGTAAACATCTTAGGAGGCATTAATGGCAAGAGGCCATGATAAGATTCCCATTCCTACATTCACTCTGTGGTCTTTGATCCGAGATTGCCTCGACCAACAGCGAGAGGATGCTCAGGTCCCGTTAGACACCATGACAAATAGGCTGCCTCCATCTGCGCCACCACTCCCTCCACCTCATTTGCCACTGCCACCAGAGGCTCCCCTAAACAATACGTGTGAGCCAAATAAAGTGTCTGAACCAGACAAAGGAGTCCATGACTCTGATGATGACTTAGATCTTAAAGAATTTGTTAATTTAAACTTGAGTGCCCAGCATAAGCTAAAGATGACACTGCATGATTTCTGAAAGCATCTAGGTGATATAAATTGGCTCCGTAGTTCCCTTGGACTCACCACTAAAAAATTTGGACCACCATTTTATATTCTCCATGGGAACTCTTCGCCAACCTCCGTGTGCCAACTTATGTCCACAGCCACTATGGCCCTCCAAAAAGTAGAAGCAGTTTTTGGTCAGCTCAGCTCACCTGAGTCGACCCTGCCATGCCTATCAACCTTTTAGTCCTTCTTACCCTTCATACTCCACGGGGGTATTTTGGGGGAAAAAATGGAGTTTTGAAGTGGTTACATTTGGGCCATACACCCTCTAAATCATTATCCCCCATTCATGACCTAGTGGCTCAAATTATTGCCAAAGGTCATTTTCATATGTGACAGTTAATGGGCTCAGAACCTCAAGTCATTGTTGTTCCACAATTGACTACCCAGAAATCTTGGCTATGCCAAAACTCTACCACTTGGCAACTTTCCCTTGCTAATTTCCCTGGCCTCCTTGATAATCATTATCCTCAACTTAGATTGGTGCAGCTTATTGTCACCACATCCTTCATTTTCCCACCATGATCAAGACTTCCGCCATCAATACAGCATTAACTGTTCTCACAAATGGCTCTAGCAATGGCAAGGCAGGATATTACAGAAAGATGGGCTCCTTTGTCCAACAAACCTCTCACATGTCTGTCAGAAAGAGGAAATCCAGGCACTCATTTTGGCCTTGACACATTTTGTTGATAGACCACTAAATGTTTATAGTGACAGCGCTTATAAAGAGGGTAATTTAAACAGCTGCAATTGGCAACACGAACTCTGAAACAATTTTTCACTTGTTCTGCACTTTACAACAGATAATTCAGGCTCACCAATTTCCTTGTGTTGTGGGCCATATTTGTGCCCATTTGGGACTCCCAGATCCCTTAGCTTTAGGTAATCAAGCTATAGATCATTTGATAGCAACCTCACAGCCTATAACTTCTTATGGCTGCTGCACAAGCCTCTCACGCCATTCATCATCAAAATGCCTCAAGCCTCCACAAAGAATTTCACCTTACTAGAGAACAAACCCATCAAGTCATACACCAATGTCCTAACTGTGCTATTCATTTCCCCATACAGTCCACAGGGGTTAAATCCCGAGGACTGAGACCCAATATGTTATGGCAAATGGGCGTCACCCAAATCACAAGCTTTGGTTAATTACAATGGGTCCATGTAATTATAGATACCTTTTCTCGTTTTGTTTTTACCACTGCCTGCATGGGAAAAAATGCTAACCTGGTAATTTCTCATTGTTTGGCAGCCTTTGCTTTCCATGGTAAGCCTGGCACTATTAAAACTGACAATGGCCTGACTTATCTGAGTGCTGACATTACACGTTTCTGCCAATTTTATTCTATTACTCATATTACAGGAATTCCTTATAATGCTCAAGAATAAGTCATTATTGAGCAGGCCAACCAAATTTTAAAAAGACAAATATCAAAACAAAAATGGGGAGATGGGTATTGTAATTTCCCTCATGACCAATTAAACCATGAATTATTTACAATTAATTTTTTGAACTATGATGAACATGGCCAGACACCTGTAGATAGGCATCAGGCATCTACGGGAATCCCCCTCTTAATCCTGGACAGCCTATGGGTCTGATTAAATGGAAGGACCTCCAAAAAAACCAATGGAGGGGACCCGATCATGTGCTAATGTGGGGTAGAGGATTTGCTTGTGTTTTTCCAGATGGAGCTGATAGACCTATTTGGCTTCCAGAGAGAGTCATCCAACATGTTGATGGACTCGACAGAAAGACTGGAAACCATATTCAAGCAACTGAATAACTCCCCACCAGTCCCAGAGCAGCTGCCCAGCCAGAAGGAACCAGAGAGTGCCACAATGACAAGACAGAGGTTCTGACACCCTGTGGCCACTACCAAATGAAGATCCTCACCCACATGGGGTCAACTGAAATCCCTGACTCAAAGAGCTCAACAGATGGTTGAGTAGAACAAGGGGGCCAATTTCCTCCCAAGCCTTGTTCATCACCAAAATAGCCATTGTTGCTTGTCAGGTTAGTAAAACAAGGGGAAATCCTTGTTGGACTTATTTTCTGGACCCTCCCATTCTCCAACCCGCTACTTGGGCTGGTGGGTGGGTCCCTGTCTTTACCAGGCATAGCCATATGTTGGGAGGACAATCTGATAAACATATTACTGCTTACCATAGTACAAATTTTAACTTTACAGGGGCTAGTAATACCCTCCTATTTGCCATTCTAATACCCCTAAGTTGGGTTGTCTTAAGATGAGTCAAGAAAATAAAACCCACTATGGGACTATACAAAGAGCTAACATTTCAGGCCCCTGGGACATAATAAAATATCTACAAACTATATCTAAGTGGGGGTTCCCTAGTTCTACTTATAATGTCTCCCAAGCTCAACACAAATCCCATTCTGCCCTAATAGCACAGGGATAGAGCTTGGAAAATTCTCCAATTGGATAGAATGTGCCACTCATGTGCTCACTGTCCTAAACTTTAAGGGAATCCCCCTCTTAATCTATGATGGGTCTCACAAATTCAACACCTCTCATTCTAACCATGAATTCATTCAATTCATGT
>CAUYQG010037716.1:0-10158 GCA_963574415.1 Tarsius wallacei | reverse complement strand
CCACACCCGGCTAATTTTTGATTTATTGTAGAGATGAGGTCTCGCTTGCCCAGGCGGGTCTCGAACCCACGGGCTCAGGCAATCCACTCACCTCAGCCTCCCAAAGGCGCGGGATTACAGGCTGAGCCACCGAGCCCGGCTAAATTTTGCAATTTTTAAAGAATGTTATTTAGTTTGTGAAATAGAGTCCTTGAAAACATTCAAACCACATGGAGGAGCGATATGCCTCATAAGAAGGTTAAAAACAAAGTGGGTTTCAGTTGCTGGAGGTTGTCAATACCATTGTTCTATCATCGCCTTACTTGGGAACTCTTCTGGTCAACCATTTTGAATTCTAAGAATCAGAGAATATTAATTCCACAAACACAAAGGTTCCTTGAGATGCCTTCACTTCATTTTATTAATGAAGAACTGAGACACAAAAAAGGCTTACTGAGTTACTATGTAAAGCATGTTAGAGCAAAGGCTTAGATCTGGCTTTTTGCATTCTTATTTCCTTTTTACCCTGATTAAAAGTACTGTATGCATTCCAGTCTCAGATACTAAAATTCAGACTCTACTAGTTACTAAATCAATGACATCTTGGAGTTAGTGTGCACTGTTCTATAAGCCAAGGGTTGCTGTGAAGACTATTTGAAAAAATGAAAAGCACTTAGTATCAGGTGTGTGTCAAAACATAATAAGCTCTCTTTTTGGGGTTCAGCTTCCTTATCTATAAAGTGAAGGTGATCAAAGGAACAAATGTATATAAAGCAGCTTGCATTAAACCTGCCTGCCACAGAGTTGAGAGTAAATGGATGTTGCATTATTAGTTAACTGTTAATAGGTTTGTTTGTTTTCATTGGATCTGTATGCGTGTTTTTCAATGAAGATTATGTTTACTGGTTGGTGGAAGGGCAGATATTCACATTTAAATTTCAAATCACTTGTATTCCCCTTAGCTGTCACATTTTCCAGGCAGGGCAAGTGGGCAGCTATATATTTGTAAATTGTTCCCCAAAGATTAAGACCACATTCAAATGCATGCTAAGTTAAGAAGGTTCTCTGAAATGACACAGGCCAGCAACTTCCTTACTTGCATCTAACATTCTAGCTATCTCTGGACATATTCTAAATGAAAATCTTCTCAGACCAGACCTTTTATCTGATTTGACTTTAAATTGAAGGTTGAAATCTGAAGGAAGTGTCTATTTTTGGAATTTATTTATTATAAAATGAATATAATGCTTACCACATGCCAGGCTCTTTTCTAAGAACATAACCTCTTTTCTAATCATAACCCTTAACAGTCCTGTGAGTTGGATATTATTATTATTCATATATTACCCATGAGCAATTGTAATAAAAAAAGTTAAATAACTTTGTTTTACTGTCACGAAGCAAAGCAATTAAATTCCATGACCTTGAGAGAGGGCTATACATGTGGTCACAATTCCCCCATCTAGAGGTATTTGGTCTCAAGGGAAACAGGCAATACTTAAAGTTACATCCACAAAAATACAAAAGGCACTGGAGAGAGCATTTTGAGTTGCAGACTACCAAGTCCAGTGATGTGCAAAATGCTTGTTAGATGTGAAGAGGGTGGGCAGAGCTTAAGGAGTGCCAGGGAGCCTATCTTATTTGTTTCCTGTCCATTAGAGCTACACTTTGCTCTCCCACCATGGTACAAAACATGCCAGACTACCTCTCTATTTTTCTAAGCAGCCCCAAGCCTCTTCTTTTTCAATTTCCAAGGACGGTTCTGCTGAGAAGGTGCAAATCTCCTGATGGCATTATCTTCATAAGCCTCCTAAATGCCCCGGAGGCCTGGCAGGGTTGCAGGGAAGGGTATCAGGCCATCTGAAGCTTTTATGGGAATGCTCAGCAACACAGGGAGTGGTCAGTGCTGGACATGGGTAATGTCTTAATCCTGACACCAGGGAAGCTGTGCGAGCCTGTGAGTCTCAGGTGTATTTCCACAACAATAAAGTTAAAAAAAATGATTGGATGCAGGGAGAGACAATCTCTGATATTCCTCACCATGATGAAATGAACAAATGAAGGTATAATAATACAGCAGAAAAAAAAAACTAGTTCATTGCTCAAGGAAAAAAAAATTCAAAATATAGGTTCAAACCTATACTGTTAAAACTCACTTTCTTTAGCTAGAAACTGAAGGATTCAGTATAGCAAAGTGTTACTTTTGAAAAGAAAGCACTTAGTTTTACTACAACATGCTTGACAATCACCTAAATTACTGCATGAAATTACAAGAGCTGGTCCTGAAAAATAAAATCATGTAATGGAACGCGGAGTTTCTCAGTGTAGGTAGAGGTTGTTGGAAATTGCTTTTTGCAAGGCTGCCCAAGTGACATCAGAAAGGATTGTTTGTGTGTGACCAGAGTTGTACCCAGAAATTACATGTAACAAACAAATCTCCGTGAATTAGCAATGCTTGAACACTGTTATTACTCACCCTTGAAAATTTTCTATAGGGAAAACAAAGTGCCTACTCCTTTTTATTTTTTTTAACCAAACAAAATGTTTCCTATTTTATTTTCAACTCAGCAAAAGCATTCAGCTTAGGATTTTTTATATAAATTTAATATAACCCAGAAAAACATTTATTTT
Organism: Tarsius wallacei; assembly: GCA_963574415.1. Taxonomy (NCBI): domain Eukaryota; kingdom Metazoa; phylum Chordata; class Mammalia; order Primates; family Tarsiidae; genus Tarsius; species Tarsius wallacei. The sequence continues at coordinate 7,548 of CAUYQG010037716.1, read as the reverse complement.
ATGACAATCTAAACAGAAACTGGGCACTGCTGTTTGAGTTGCTGAATGTACCTGAACCTTAACTCATAAAATCATATTCTCTTAAAAAAATTTTTTTTTATTATAAAGATGTGGGGTACAATTCAGGGTTAGGTATACAACATTGATTATGTAGGTACCCTTGTTGATGTGGTATGCCCCTCCCTCCCCTAGCAGTTTTCCTCAACTGCCAATCCCACCCCCCCGGACAGTTTCCCATTACTGCCAAATGCTTCCTTATAGTATTATAATTGTTCAAGTTCTGCTTATGAGTGAGAACATATGGTACTCTGTACTTTGTTTCTGTGGTAGGTCACTGAGTATGATCGACTCCAAATCCATCCAAGTTGCTGCGATGTCCATATATTTGTCCTTCTTTATGGCTGCATAATATTCCATTGAGTATATGTATATTTATCCAATCCAGCTTCGATGGGCAACATTGTTGGTTCCATGTTTTTACTATTTTGAATAGAGTTGCAACAAACATACGTGTGCGGGTATCTTTTTTGTAGAATGATTTGAGTTTATCCGGGTATATTCTCTTTTTAAATTTGGATAATTCATATTTCCAACAGATTTTTGGCTTTCTCCTAAATATTCTAAAATAAGTTTTATTCTATATTTAAATACAACTTTAACTTCTTTTACATCTGCTGAACTGGCCCTTTGACTCTGGAATTGAGTGGTGACCCTTTCAGTGTTTTAGTGGGCCATTTATTTTAATTTGTAACAACAGTTGGCAGTTTTCCTTACAGAATGAAGATATTTGCTGATATTTTCCTTTGGTGCTTTTGTATGCTGTTTCAAAGAAACTCACCATAACTATTACTGTGCATTTGAAATTTATAGTTAACTACATGCTTTTAAAAATAATTCGTATCAAAGAAAAACAAAGGAAGGTGGAAATTAGTTCATTGTGGAAATTTGAAGTGCACTAATTGACACTGATTGAAGGAACTGAAAAGTTCCAAGATGAAAGTGCTGTATGTTTCGGCAATGATTGATTACGGTCAACTTACTATCTTTGGTCGACAACATGAACTAAGATCTCCAATAACAACAACAACAAAACCCTAATGTATTCCCAGCTACTTGGGAAGCTGAGGAGGGAGAAGTGCTTGAGCCCAGGTGTTCAAGTCCAGCCTGGGATACACAGCCAGACTCCATCTCTTAAAAGCATTTAAAAAGCTAATGATAGAAAGAGTATTCTATCTTTCCTAATGAAACTACACTGTTGTTACCACAAGATCCTCTTCAAACTAATTGTTGTTTTACTGTAAAGGGTTAGTGAGAAAATTGTATCTATTGGTATTCTGATAAGGAGTTGGGAGTTAGAATTGTATATTTGTGACAGGTTAGTTGTGTAGGCCCAGAAAAAGAATGGGAATAGAGTGGAAGACCTGGTCAGTGTTTTTAAAAACACTCTTGCTGCTCTTCACAATGGAGAGACCCTACCAGGTCACCACATCTCAAATGCCCTCACTACTAATTTAAACTAAAAGTTGTATTAAAATATAAATCTTCAAGAAAGGCAAATTCATGACTTCCCTACACATATAAAATTAGGATATTAAAATGTTTGTTTAACTAATTTTTAATGAAAAAGCCAGAGAGATGTTACAACCAGTTCAGAGGAGACTCCAAAGAGCAGTCTCATTTACAAATCAGGAATATTGACATTAACTCGCAATTGATGTGTCAAAAGACACAATTACAACAAATTTGTTTAAAGATTGAACTGGCATTTATTTGCTACTCTAAAATCAGGCAACACCTCATTCTATGTTTTTCTGATGAGCTGAGCAGAAGAATTGGGGTTTCTAGGGAAAAAAAGAACTAAGGAAAGCAGAAGCAGAACAAAAAAACAGATTGGTCATTTCAAAGTTACTTTTCTTATAGAGTTAAAACAGAGGGAACTTCCTTATTCTGCTAGGCAAAATTGGCCTGTTTGGGGATTTGGTTATCTGTCTCACTCATGATTTCTTGGAAGTTCAGATAAACAACTTAGTTTTGGCTTAGTGACTTGGAACTTCAGCATGAGTAATTCTATTTTTGGTTTGGTCTGCTGGGCCTACTGCAGTAGCTCAATCCACAACAATGGCCTCCTATAAATTATATTTAACAAACTTAAAATTGACTAGAAGAGGTGTAGGGCAGTCGACTGACCCTCCACCAAACAGAATGTGTATGCAAGTCTTTGGACAAGAATTATTTCCTTTTACTGTTAGTTTTCTACAATTACAGAATTGTAAAATCGCTCAAAGGCAATAAAAGTCAGGTCCCTCAGAATCAGAAACAAATAATATGGTAGGGTTTTGGTTCTCCAAGCAAAGCTTAGGTTTCCATCAAAGCACATAGTTTTCTCTACCATTGTAGGTTAGGATCCATAATTTATTCTGCTCATGAAAATGAATATATAGTTTAATAGATACTACTAATAATAATTTCCAATGAACAGAAGGAATTTACTCAAGAAAGCAAAATGGGCACTCATGTTTTTTAATACCTTAAACATCATCAGAGAAATTCTACCAGAACCATGACCTTGCTATTTCTTACATTTTAAATTGAGCTGTGTTTAAGCAACCCTTGCCACACATTAGAATTGCCCCAGGTGGTTTAAAAAATCTGATGACCCCACCCCAAAGAGCTTGTTTAATTACTCTGGGTTGGCCTTCTGCATCTCAATTTTTCAGATCTCCCCAGGTGATTCTAATATGCAGTCATGACTGAGAAATATTGCTCAGAAGGGCTGTGTACTACTTCCCAACTACTTCTCCTCCAATAGTTTAGCAAAAGTTGCAAAACCAAAGGCTTTTGGGAGCCAGGCTGGTAATATAAACACATGAAGAGCATACGCTTTCTAGTCATTAAAATTAAATTTTTGAGTCTATGAGCAAATTCAGTCTCTGGGCTACCACTTGGTTACCCCTAATTTTGAAGACTTTGGGGTATTATTTTCTTCTCCCATATTGTCTCACTGACTCTCAGATCTTCTGCAACTCTCCCTTCCCCTAATAGGGTTTTGCTCTTCCTGTTTCTTTAACTGGGAGCACCTTTTCACCTCTCTCATTCTAATTCTCTTTTCTGCAATCTTTTGCATATTAACTCTTACACTTCCTTTACATTAATATTTCTCTTACTTTAACATGCATCAGCACCACATGAAGGGCTTGTTAACACACCTATTGCTGGGTCCCACCCCGAGTTTCTGACACAGTAGATGTGGGATTAGGCCAGAGAATTTACATTTTTAAAAAATTCCTATGTAATGCTTGACACTGCTGATTTGAGGAACCACTGTTTTAAATCTTAGTTTTTTATTTGAAGACGTCTGTGGCCTCCATAGGTTTTTATAGCCCCAGGGACCTCTGATCTGTTCACTTGTCATAATAATAGTAATGTTACCTATGTATGCGTTTAGTGGCTTTGATAACTGGTTACCTCTCCACTAGAATCTAGCTAGACTGTAATTTCATTGAGCACAAGGATTGTTTGTCTTATGTATACCATAGTATCATTAGCATATGGTATTAATCATGGGCAAATAACTATTAAATGGTGGATAAACTTTTTTCTTGTTCCCTCTCAAAATGTAAATTTTTTTAGCACTTCTTCATTTTCTTTGAATTGTCATTTTTTCTCAGTATTCAATGCATTCATATTGCTTCCTAGCCATTTTGGGATCTCTTCTGTAATACATTACCTTGGCTTGAAAATGACTTCCTCTCCCAATTACATATTACATATTCTTTATCCTCAAAGTGAAGTTTGAGGACCAGCAACTTCAGCATAACCTGGAACTTGTTAGAATACAGAATCTCAGGTCCTACTCCAGACTCACTGTATCAGAATCTGAATTTTAATAAGGTCCCTAGCTGATTCTCAAAGTTCAATTAACACTATTGTCTCCATCAATCTAAATGTGTCCCCCAGTTTATCCTATCTTTGGATTAAAAAATAAGAATAAAAGAAAAAAATAAGCCACTTGAAATAGCTGCATGATATAAATGCATGACGATTCTGCTCCTTCTAGTCACTCTAATTAAAGTTGATTTTTCTGCTGGCTAAGGAAGACGAGTCTATGAGCAAATTCAGTCTTTGGGCCTTCTCGGCTGGGTAACTATTGAATCTTATCAACACATTTGTGTTGCACTCTTGACAGCTGATAACTGCTTAGTGTGCCCTTTCTCGGAGATCAGTGCTTCTGTTTTAACAGGGTTTTTCTAAGCCCCATCTAAATGAATCAAGGAAACAGAAATCTTAAGCATTGTGACAGATTCATGGAGAAAGACCTATCCTGGAGCCTTAAATCATACACATATTTTACTGAAAAAAAAATCTATTTCTATATAGTTAAGATATACCCATATATTCTTATATTCCGTTTTCATCTTTTTTCTCAGTTGCTATATATTTGGTCCTTCTTCCATTTCCCTTTTCTTCCTCCCTTCCATGTCCCTCCTCCCTCTTCCTCTCATATTCTTTGACATTTTTACTGAATTATTTCATAATATGTACGATCCCATTTGGGCTCTCACCTGCCATATAATGTAGGCCAAAGAACATGTACACTCATTTTCTACATGAGTACCTGAGGCTAGAATAATCCAGGTTTCTGATACTCAGTCTAGTGATCTTTCCTTTATAAATAAATAATTTGATTTAAACTCCCTATGAGTCAGGGTGGAATATGTTTCATGAGTTAGGACTATACAGGAATATGTTTTAGGTGGTTGCAGAAAATTGTACATCACTGTATCATGTGAAAAATATTTCTCAGTTTTTCATTTTAACCACTTTTTTTTTTTTTTGGTCTCACATAATCTCACTATGTTGCCTTCAGGTTGGAGTGCAATAGTGTGATCATAACTCACTGCAGCCTCAAACTCTCCAAATCTCCCTCCCTCCACCCCCACCAACCTCCTTATTAGTTGAGATTATTTTTTAGAGTCATTTTAAATTCACAGCAATATAGAGCAGAAGGTATGGAGATTTTTCATATACCCTCTACCCCACACACATGCAACCTCCGCAATTATCAATATCCTCCACCCAAGTCACCAAAGTAGTACATTTGTTACAATTGATTAACCTATATTGACACACCATTATCACTCAGAGTCCGTAGTTTGCTTTAGGGTTTATAAAATTGTACATTCTATAGAACTGAACAAATATATAATGACATATATCCACTATTACAGTATCATACAGAATAGTTTCACTGCCTGAAAAATTATTTGTACTCTGTCTATGTATCTCTCTCACTTAATCACTGAAAACCATTGATCTTTTTAGTGTCTCCATAGTTTTGCCTTTTCCAGAAAGTTATATTGTTTGGATCATACAATTTATAACCTCTTCATATTGGCTTCCTTCAATTAGTAGTATGCATTTAAGGTTCCATCATGTCTCTTTATGGTTTAATAGATCATTTTTTTAGTGTTGAATAATGTTCCGTTGTCTGTATGTAGCATAGTTTATTTTTCCATTCACTTGCTGAGGCACATCCTGGTTGTTTCCAAGTTTTGGCAACTATAAATATAGCTGCTATAAATATTTGTGTACAGGCTTTTGTGCTAATGTAAGTTTTCAATTTGGGTAAATACCAAGGAGTACAATTACTGGGTCATATGGTAAGAGCATGTCTAGTTTGTAAGAAACCACCAATCTGTTTTCCAAAGTGGCTCTACTATTTGCAATCTCACAAGCAGTAAGTGAGAGTTCTTGATGCTCTACAACCTCGTCAGCATTTCATGTTGTCAGTGTTTTGGATTTTGGTCATTCTAATAAGTATTTAGTGTTATCTCATTGTTGTTTAAATATGCATTTCCCTGGCAACATATAATGTGGAGCATCTCTTCTTATGTTTATTTGACATCTGTATATTGGCTGAGGTGTCTGTAAAAGACTTTAGCACATTTTTAAAATTGGGTCATTTGTTTTCTTATTGTTGAGTTCTAACAATTATTTACATAGTTTGGATAATAGATCTTTATCATATAAGTTTTTTGCAAAAAATTCCTTCAGTTTGTAGCTTGTCTTTTATTCTATTGACAGTGTCCTTTGTACAACAGAAATTTTTAATGTTAATAAAATCAAGCTTATCCATTTTTTCTTTCATGGATTATGCCTTTGGTGTTGTACCTAAAAAGTCAATACCATACCCCACATCTTCTAGATATCTGCTATGTTATCTCCTAAGAGTTCAGTAATTTTACATTTTACGTTTAGGTCTGTTATCCATCTTGAGTTAATTTATGTGAAGGATGTAAGGTAGATGTCTAAACTTTTTTTTTTTTTTTGCATGTGAATGTTCATTTGTTCCAGCACCCTTTGTTATAAAGATTATCTTTTCTTCATGTATTACCTTTGCTCCATTATCAAGATCAGTTAACTACATTTATGTAAGTTTATTTCTAGGCTCTCTATTTCACTGATATATTTGTTTATTCTTCTGTCAATACCACTCAGTCTTGACTACTGTAGCTTTATAGTAAGTATTAAAGTCAAGTAGTATCCATCCTCCAACTTTGCTTTTGTTTTTCAATATTATGTTGACTGTTATTGGCATTTGCCCTCTCCATATAAATTTTAGAGTCAGATTTTCATTGTACACAAAATAACTTACAGGAATTTGGTTTGTGATTGTACTTAATCTGTAGAGCTATTGGGAAGAACTGACATTTCAATAATACTGACTCTTCCTAACCATGAACTTGGAATATCTCCATTTATTTAGTTTTTTTTAACATATTTTTTATTTTAAAATTGTGGGGTACAGTTAAGGGCTAGGTATACAAATATGCATGGTTCAGGCACCCTGATGATAAGGGGTGTCCCCTTGTCCCCGGACAGATATTGACTACCATTAATCCCACCACCCTTGCCCTCCCTGCCTCCGCCATAGATTCCCACCACTGTCGATCCTTTTCTTATAGTATTATGATAAATGTTCAAGGTCCACTTATGAGTGAGAGCATGTGACACTCAGATCTTTGTTGCTGTGAAAGATCACTCATTATTATAGACTCTAGTTCCATCCAGGTTGCTGCGAAATTCATGATTTTGTTCTTCTGTATAGCTGCATAGTATTCCATCATGTATATGTACCACATTTTTTAAATCCAGTCCTCTTTTGTTGGACAGCATGGTTGGTTCCAGGTACTTGCTATTGTGAACAATGCTGCGATAAACGTACTTGTGCAGGTATCTTTTTCATAGAGTGATTTGAGTTCTTCAGGGTATATTCCCAGTAGGGGGATTGCGGGGTCATATGGGACGTCAATATTTAGAGCTTTTAGGAATCGCCACACTGCTTTCCACAGAGGTTGCACTAGTTTGCACTCCCACCAACAGTGTAGCAATGTTCCCTTTTTACCACATCCTCTCCAGCATCTGTTATTTTTTGAGTTATTGATAATGGCCATTCTGACTGGAGTTAGGTGGTATCTCAGTGTAGTTTTAATTTGCATCTCTTTGATGATTAGTGAGGTTGAACATTTATTCATGTGTCTGTTGGCC
>CAUYQG010037715.1:0-26890 GCA_963574415.1 Tarsius wallacei | reverse complement strand
TCCCACCAGCAGTGTAGAAGCGTTCCTTTTTCTCTGCATCCTTGCCAGCATCTGTTGTTGTTTGTTTTATTAATGGTCATTTTTACAGGGGTTAGGTGGTATCTCAATGTGGTTTTGATTTGCATTTCTCTGATGATGAGTGAGGCTGAGCACTTTTTCATGTGTCTGTTGGCTGCCTGTATATCTTCTTTTGAGAGTGTCTCAACTTAAAATGTCATGATGTTTTGTTCAAATCATCTTATTTGTGGCTGTTATTGAAATGTAAACTATTTTTTCTAGAGGAGAGAAATGACATCTTAAATAATATTAGATATTCAAAATGAGAATAATATGGAGACTCTATCATAGCAAAATAATAATTATTCATTTCATAAACTAACTTAGGTGATTTGCACATTCTACCTGTCATAGATCCCGTGGTTTAAAACATTCTGAAATTGCAGTTGATCCTTGGCATTTATAACTTAGGCATTCACAGTTGGAGCAGCTCCAGGGCCTAGGATGGGTAGCAGTTGGTATTTTGCTGAGGCAGGTATTTGAGTAACACACATTGCTGACGCCACATGAGAAGCAAGTCATGTGATTCACAAGTAGTGTCAGCTTGCAGCCCACAGGTCCATGTCATTATGACTTTGTTGTGTATGGAATGACCTAATGAAGAGATTTTCTGTGTGTGTGTGTGTATGTGTGTGTGTGTGTGTGTATGTGTGTGTGTGTGTATACCTATAACAGGTAACCCATCAGAGAAAGAAGAAAAGGTGGTTAACTTGTAGTGGAAGGGCATACCTAGGAAACATTGCAAACTTATCAGAAATGTACCTTATGTATTCATTGATTCAAGAAATAGTCAATGAACTTGAACCAAGTGCCTGGCAGTGAGGATATGCCAGGCTCTTTCCTCCTGGGCTCAGAGACCACCAGGGGAGACAGAAACTGATCAAATAATCACCAAACCCCAAGCATAAGCATTATCAATGCCAGGGAGTGGCATCAAAGAGGCTGTGGGAGTGCCTGACGCCTAGTATAGGAGAGGAGGTCAAGGCAGGTTTGCCTGAGAGAAGGAGAACTAAACTGAGATGAGAAACAGAACTTGAAGGAAGGAGAGAGAAGGCGAATGGTGTGGACTGCTGGGGGGAAAAGCATTCCAGGCAGAGGGAACTGCATGTGTTAAGCTAAGGGTACTTAGAATAAAGGAAACACCCAAGACTATTTTTAAAAATATTTATGGAGAATTCAAGAACTATTGCTTACAAATACCCAATCTGCTGTTTTATACAAAAGAAAAAAATATATCATCTTATCTCCAGCGTCAGTAAACATTTATTTTTTAACTTTTATGGACTAATTTGCCATGGTTTTTTGTGCCCTGATTTTTGACCCTGTAGTTTGTGGGCACATACAATTTGAAATATGCATGATATATAGTTGTTCTTAATTTTTCATTGTAACTGGCTTCATAAGGAAACTTTTATTAGGAGGATTTAGATTCCGCTGAAGGGAAGGTCAAATCATTTTGTACAAACAATAAATAATAAAACTATTTACAAATTTGATCACTAATTATGACCATAGAAGTAACTGTTGAAGTCTAGTCCCCACAAAAGACACAATAAAATAATTCAACACAGTTAATAGAGACACTATTACTAATAAAAGAACTTTAGAGATACATTAATTCCCAACTCCTCATTGTACAGCAAATACTAAATTTTCTTGATTCCAATAAATCATTCATTGTAACATTCACCTTCAATTTAAAGAGTCGTTTATTTCACAGGAGGAAAAAAAACCCTAACACTACCACATGAAATATAGCACATTGATTGTCACATATAATTTAATTTTGAAAATATTATGGAACTAAATGTTAAACAAAAATAGTTAAAAAAAATAACTATACCAAAAATAAACCATTAAAACAGTTGACTAGGTGCAAGTGATTTACTGGGCTCTCTTATTTCATCCTCAAAAAAACCCTAGGTGGCTAAGTCTATTTCTATCCTTGCTGTACAAATGAACAAGGCAAGGTTTGGTGGCAGCTGAGCAGCTGAGTCAAGGCTGGAAAATGTTACATAATTAAATTTTTTTTTACCAGGTCACACAGAAAGTTAACAGGAGAGAAGAGAATCAATGCAGTTCCCCTTGTTTTCATGCAGAATTTTGCTACACGGCTACCATCAAACAAGTCACTTCAATGGCAAGCAGTCTCCTAAAGAAATGAACTGAAAAAGAAAGAAGAAAATAGTAAACTAGCCACATCTCTTGTCCCCAACAAACCTCTGTTCAGATTGAAGTTCCCAGCATTCAGTTTTTGGTCTGCCAAATTGAATGTCTTTGTGATATGTTAATCAGGGCCATTAATCTCTTTAAAGCCTGCTGCAAAGCTTCTACATTGCTTAATAAGAACTCTGAGAAGAGAATAGGGAGTAAATGAAGATGGTTGATTTCTGCAGTTTAACAGTATTTTAAAACACTGGTAGCTTTATGCAATTTAGGTGAAGGGAAAAATAAAAACAGCTACTAGTTGGAATAAAAATTATGGTAGACTTGTGTTAGGCAGGGGGTGGGGGAGAAAGAGAGAGAGAGAGAGAGAGAGAGAGAGAGAGAGAGAGAGAGAAAATGTGTAAAAAATGAGATAAAGAAGAATTTGTTTGGTTTGACTATTAAATATACTTTGGTAGAAGTCTTGGCTTAAGGCTGGAAAAACTGGTTGCACACTTCAATAGAATATAGACAAAAACTCATTTAGAAAGAATACAATTCAAATAATTATTGCATTTAAACACATTCAGATCATACAAAATGGACATCATGAGCTCTGCTTTGCCTACAGTGAGGTTCAAATAAAACAGGGTAGACAAAAGCATGTTCTCAACTATAGATAGCCATCTAGAAGTAAGGGATTATTATCACAATGACTATTAATTTCTAACCCAGTCACCAGGACATGTTTGCCACACATTTTAGTTAAGTGTTATGAATCATGTGTTTATGTATTCTTGCAACACAGAAAATAGCCAATGGCATGACTTCTTGCTCATTCAACTCTTGTTTCATGTCTTTAAATCTTCTTGCTAGAGATATTCTTAGCTCTGGATACTGCCTCTCATGTCCCTAATTGTGATTCTGGTTGTCAGAGAAGAACCTAAGGAATATGTGGCTATGTAGAAAATTTTCTTTGGATGTTTTGTGCTCTTTGCTCTTTTTCATACACAGTTAACATAGAAGATGACCAAATAAACATTCCAAAGCCAGGCCATGGAATCCCCGTTAGACTGTGAGTGCCAGCCACACTAGACACAATTAATGAATGAACAAATATATGTCAGAGATGCTTACATAGTCTAAACCCTTCATTAAAGGCAACACTTGAAAGAACAAAGCCTGGTTCTTGGTTAAGGAAATGGCTTAATATAATCAAAGTCTGACACAGAGAGCTAGGCTCAAATTCCAGCACTCTCATCGGCCAGTTATATGTCCTGGAAAAAGTGTAATGTGTCTTTCTTTCTTCTCTTTTCTTTTCCCCTCCTCCCCCTCTTCCTCCTCTTCTTCTTCTTATTCCTCTCTCTCTCTTTCTATTTTTCTCTCTCTCTGTTTCTCTCTTTCTCTCTTGTCTTTCTCTCCCTTCTCATAGCCAAAAGTTAATCATAGTTCTTAGCTGATGACATATTATCATTGGTCCTTACAAGACTCATCTTTTGTTTTTCATCATTTGTCATTTTGTCACCACAGTTCCTTTCCATAGGTAGCCATTTAAATATTTTTTGTTTACAGTTGTTCTTGCAAAGCTAATGTTGTAGAATGTGCACAGATATTTACTTAATGTAGATTGTGATGTGTGTATGTGTATAATCATAACATAGATGAATAAATGTTTCTTTTTTCTGAATGGGCCTTTGTTTCTTCAGGCCTAGGAATTTAAGATCCATCTATGTTGCTTTATTATTTTGTTTTTTATCTCTCCCAGTGATGGACGCACAGATTGATTTTTTTTATATCCTGCAGTGAAAATTATTATACGTGCTCCCTGTGCACCTGTGTGAGAATTTCTTTGGATTATACACCCAGGAACCAAATTACTGGTCTATGCAAGTATACTTCATTTAACTAAGTGCTGGTAGATTGTGTTGCAGAATCTCTAATTTTTTGAGTTTTTATTTATGAAACGTGTATAATAGCATCTGCTATGATTTGAATGTGTCCTCCAGAATTCCCATGTTGGAAATTTAATCCTCAATGCTACAGTGTTGGGAGGTGGGGCATAAGGGCTCTGCCCTCATGAACAGATCAATGCCATTATAAAAAGACTTATGGGAGTGCATGGGCTCTCTTGTGCTCTCACCCTTCCACCTTTCATCATGTGATGATGCAGCTGGAAGGTTCTCCCCAGATGCTGGCACCCTGATCTTAGACTTCCCAGTCTCCAGAATTGAGTCATTAAATTTCTGTTCATTATAAATTACTTAGTGTCAGGAGGCATTCTGTCACAGAAGCACAAAGTGGATGAAGATAGCATCTAATACACAAATGTATTGTGTGGTTTAGGAGAGAATCAGCCTGAGAATAGCTAAGAACATGATATGTGATCTGTAAGTCACACAATGGCATATGACAAGTCTCCTCACTCTTTGTTTTTCTTGCCTCCAGATAAAAACCTACAGACCATGATGCCAGTGACCACTCCCAGTCCTGTAGACACAGTAATCTGTGTGATCTGGGGGGGCGGTTCTCAAACTTTCCTGAGTATTAAGATTACCTGGGGCAGGAACAGGTGAGAGGGGATGGCACTTGTTAAAAGAGACTGTGTGACCCTACCCCAGTTTCTGCATTAGTAAGTCTAAGGCTGAGCCTAAAAATGTACATTTCCAACATGTTCCCAGATGCAACTGCTGGCCCTGAGTCCACAGTTTGAGAACCTGAGATCTAGGTGAGGATAAGGAAGGAGAGGTGACTTGAGGCTTCATGGTAACTTAGTGACAGAAACAACACATCCTTACAGTATCAGCAAAGTAAGGGTTCTATGCTAGTGAGCATTTTTAGAATTAGATATTTGGTATTTCCAGAAACTGCATCTATCTAGTAATCTAGGGAAAATCAATATTTGGTTTTCTTTGCTTGCTTTTCTCTATCCTCTCTCTCTACCTCCCTCCTTTTTCTCTCCATCTGTTTTCCTTCCTTCCATTTGTTTGCTTTTTTATTTTCTGCAAACTACTTATGTAGTAAATTCTCACTTGTATCCCACAACTCTAAAACAAAAATAATTATTTTATTTTAAGGTGCCATATTCATTATTTGTGCAAAGAATTTGAGGTATTAAATTGCTCCTCTCCATAATCTATGACTTAATTTGATGCTAGAGTGTGATTTTAGCTTGAGGCCTTATAAGGTCAAATCTGCATTGTTTTCTTGTTATTTTATTCCTGAAGACTCATGCTTTTTTTTTCAGATTTTATTTATCTCAAAAATAAATGAAAGATAAGTAAAATCACAGATATATTCAGGTAACTTTAAATCTCTTTATTTCAATTTATTCGTGAGTAAAATGGAGATAATACCTACCTCTTTGTGTTTTTGTGAGAAATAGTTTAGTTAATGCATATAAAAACAATTGTGAGTTCCTGGCACATAAAAGTCAATAAATGTTAGCTATCATTACCATTGCTTATTAGTTAATACCCTATGAAAGCCAAGTTGGAAGTGTTCCTGGGTGAGGGTGGTGGTGGGGATGGGGTGACGGAATGGGAAGGAGTCCAGAGGCCTGGAAGGAGAGGGTGTATATGTGCTTGGCTTGTCAGACTGGATGTTGCTTAAATAAAAATACAATGATGTTTAAACTGGAGCCGATTCTGTATTAGTTAAGGATGGTACTCAGCTGTTACAGGAATCCTAAAATAACAGTAGTTTGAACCAAGTAGCAGCTTCTTTCTTTTTCAAGGATGTATAACCCAGAGACGACATCCAGGCTCTTTGTCCTGTGTTGCTGCATCATGCATGGCTTCCATTCTTATATCATCTTAGAAGTTCAGCAATTCTGTCCGATATGGAGAGGGTAAAGTGGGGATGGAGGTTCCCTGTAACGACACTCTCCAGTAGTTGTGCAAAATGCTTCTTATGTCCCCTTGGGCTGGAATTTAGACACATTGTCACACTGGGTGGAGGTGAGCATCATATTCTTGCAAGGATACAGGGGAGGCTTTAATATTGTGTGCTTCATTTGGCGAAGATATAGCCCATCTAAAAACTAAGTTCTAGTTCCTGTGGGAGATTGCAGAATGGATCTTGGAAAACTCCTAGACATTTCTGTTGCACCCTCATCTCAAACTCCAGATCAAATAAACAAGCAAAACAAAAACAATAGGTATTCATCTGTATTTGTTTCAGTTGCTCCTGGAGTAGTTACCACAAACTTGGTGACTTAAAACAACACAAATTCATTCTCTTAGTTTTAAAGATCAGAAGTCTTATGGGGGCTAAAATCAAGGTGTTGGCAGGGCTGTGTTTCCTCTGGAGGCTATAGGACATCATTCGTGTCCTTGACTTTTTCAGGTTCCAGAGGCCCCTGCATTCCTTGACTCATGGTCCCATCTTTCATCTTCAAAACCGGTAGCATATCATCTTCAAATTTCTCTCTCTTTGACCCCCTTGCTTTTATATAAGGATGCTTGTGATCACATTAGGCTTACCCGCATAGTTCAGGATCATTTTCCCCTCACACAAGCCTTAACTGACTCATATCTGAAAGGCTCTTTTTGCTTGTGTAAGCCAGCAGATTCACAGGTTTCAGGGATTAGGAAGTAGTAATTTTGAAGAAACATTATTCTGTCTACTACATGTTCTTTGCTACCAAATTCTCCAAAATTATGATTCCCACTCTTAAATTTTCATTATTGACTCTTAACAGCTCAATTACTGAAATATGTTCATAGGTAAATCCTGAGGTTTGAGTAGTTTTCAAAATTAGTTCTTCATTGATCTAGCCCTCTTATTTTCATTAACTATAAATTCCTGTTGTAAGCAGTAGCCTTCCTCTTTAGCAATTGCAGGCAAATGTGCTGGAATAGCTTTTGATCCTTTTGTATTAGTTTTTGCCAAGGTTGCCCTAGGATTCTCACGCTGTGGGATCACCTCTCTCTTCACAGAGAGGAAACCTTTCTTTCTCATGCTGAGGGTTTCTCTCTTCAGTATTTTTCACTGTCCTGCTCCTACTCATGTGCAATTGTTGTTTAGCTCAGAAACATATGAAACCAAAGAGTCTGATTGTGGCTATATGCAATCACAAGTTTTTCCATAGCAAATGTGGCTTACTCCATCATCAAAGTATATATAGAAAGCTTTTGGGTTGCTTGCTTGCTCTAGTGCTTGTTAACTAACAGGCATGAATTTTGACATCAGTCACAGCTCTTAGACAGTTGTAAATGTAACTTTGGTATATTTCTATTGAGTAATATTTCTGATGACATTTTATAATGAGGAGTCTATAATTTGATCTGTTTCAAATTGGAACTTTCTGGTAATATGGCAATATGTTCCACTTGATTGAAAGTTTCTTTATTATTGTTCCTTATTCAACTTCTTATAAATTTATATATTTTTTTAGGAATTGTATAGCTGTGTTACAACTATCCATGGCTTTCTTAGAGAGAATAAACAACTCATAAAACAACTATTAGCAGGTAAAGACAGATGCATTTTTTTTCATCTTTTGTGCACCTCTTAGGATCTTGCACAGTGTTAGCACATGGTTTACTGAGAACTGGGGGGGTCATGATGTCCTTAGGGTCTCAACGCACTGCTTGGAACACGAGGACTCAATCAATGCTTGTTGAATGATGAGGATAAGTTACATGGATGAATACTGATTAATTGTCGAGTTTTGAATCAGATCGTTACTCCTTTTTTATAATTTGTTAATTGAAATGGTGATCTTTTGCTTTCTAGCTTAGGGATTTGGGGACTGATAGGTACATTGCACGCAAAACATGTGCCTAAGATTTTTTTTTTTTCCTCTTAAGTGCTTAGGAAAAATTAAGGGACAGTACCTAGAAATAAAGCCTAACTTTAGTAATTTCCCAATTGTATGCCTGAAATATCTTTGTTAACTAGGTGGCATATAAACAAATGTATCTAGAAAGAATTCCAATTATCTACATGGTTAAAAATGAGATATTCTGCTTTAAGTTAGTTTTCTCATTATCACAATGTTATTGTTAAATTAGTTTTCTCATTAATAGAGAGTTATATATCCTCTGTAATATTTTCCACTGTTCTTATGATAATTTTAATTTTTGACTCTCTGATTATAAAAAGTAATCGGAACCCATATAGGAAATGCTGGGAAAAATGAAAAGAACAATACAAAAGAAATATATTCACACCACATGGATATTACTGTTGCTAATTTCTTGGTAAACTTTCTATAGATATGCAAGTAAATTTTAAATTATTTATATATGTATATAATATTATTGAGATTATAATATTGTTTAAGCCCTGCTTTATTTTATCCAGTGCCATGAAATATTCTTTGAAAATACTTTCTTCCCATAGTAGTATAACATGACATCACATGAATGCATCAACAATATTTAAATAGTCCTCTGTTCTTTGGCATAAAGCCTTGCACACATGTATGGCTTTGTTTTTTTTTCTATCATAGTTTATTAAGAATTGATTTCTATATGTGGAGTAAGCAGTTAAAGGTTGAAACTATCTTAAGGCATTTGAGGCACACCAACACATTTTTCAGAAAATGCAGTCAATTTCACTAGCACTAGCAGTGTGTGAGAGTTTTTATGGTATTACACTGTTACCATTGCTGAATATTACTATTTTATTTAAAAGATGACAAATTTAATGAATTAATTTTATAAGCTTCCTGGTTACTTAAAATATAGTGCCCTCTAAAATAATATGGACCATAAGCCATGTTCAATTTTCAGAATCCTAAAAGTTATAGATATTATTGTGTGGGATAGGATAGTAGGTATAGATGTTATGAGAGCCTAGAAGGAATAGCTACTTATTGCATGATAACATGTTGACTTTTTTGTTTTTGGAGTAATTATCCTTGTTTATTTTTTCTTTATTTTGTAAAAAGAAAACATGGCATACACCTTTCTATTTATACGGTCCTTCCATGACCCTCATTTCATCCCTAATCATCTACTTTCTATGAGAATATATATATATAGAAATATGTTGGACATATTTTTTCCTCTTAAAATTTGCATACTAGATCTATGCCTGCTTAAAATATAGAATCAGGACATCCAGAATTTATTAAGGCTTTTTGCCTTCTAGTAAAAATCGAATTCCAGTGTTTTGAAGTTATCTTTACCTTATTCATCAAAAAATGAGAGGCTCATTTTCCAAATAAATTTGTATGTGACTCCCTCAAGGAAAGAGCCCAGAGTAGTTTTGTTTATCATTATATAATCTCACATACAGGAAGTACTCAAAGTATACCTGATTTAGAGAGAGAAACCCCATATTCTTTAGTCATAGATGACAGAATATCATAAGAAGTTTAGATACACATGAAAATTATTTGAATTTAGAGGATATATTGCACACAATAGATAATGAATAAAGCAGATGGGAAAGGTTCAAATTTCAGTTTTGCTTAAAAGAAATACTTTCCAACAAGAGAATGAAAATGTCCTCTCTTTTCCTGTCCCCAAGCCCATTTTAGTTTTCTTCCAAGCATAGAAGAACAAGAAAAATAACTGAAATCCATCTCATCATTGGTGACTATCTAACCATGGGTGGTTTATGGGATTGTGCTCTGTTCTGAGTCTGACGGAGACATCACATTCAGGCAAGGGATCTTGGGAAGCCTGTTGGCTGTCACAGACTCCCTGTTGAATAACTTGTGTCGGTACAAAGCTTTTGACTTTCTTTCTTGTTTTGGAGCAAGTGAGGGGCCTGGTGTGATGGTTCCAGTGTGGTGTCACTCTTTGTAGTATAGTATATCCATCCTTCTTTGAACTTTCTCAAAGACCCATGGAAAAGATACTTATAAGCATTATCATTTTCTCTCTTTCTCTAACTCTTTTTCTTATTTGTGTACACTCTTTGACATCATTTTACACATAAATTACTTAGCAGCATTTGGCTGAGTAATTTTATTTATTCCATTATCTAGGCACTTAAGTATTTAGAGCACCTTTTATGAGCAAAGCAATGGAACAGAATCACTCTAGGTCTCTGCTGAGAATCATACATTAATAAAATCCTCAACCAAATCTATATGTAATTGTTACCAATAAAAATGTCTTAATGTGATGTACATGGTACAATGAGATTGTTTAATGGGATTGTCTGACTCAGTAGGAAAAAATAGATGGAGAGGAAAATTTCCAGCAAAATGAAGAACATAAAAAGATCCTGAAACATGGGAGGAATGAAGAGCCTTTGTAGATAAAGCTCAGAAAGAAGGACAGTGAGATCTATTGAGCTGAGTTGGTAAGCAAAGCTAGATTATTCAGAACCTTGTAGGATTTTGGTCTTTTATTCCAAGAGCAATGGAAAGTCACTGAAATATTTTAAGTAGAGGGGTGATATAGTTAGTTTTGCTTTTTAAAACATCTTTGTATTGTCAAACACTTTAAATATATAAAAAATAGAAAAATATATTGAAGCCCCATGCATCAATTGACTAACTAATATTGTTCAACTCACGGCCAATTATATTTAAACTGTAACCCAACCCACATCTACCTATCACTTGTCACATTTATTTGAAGTAAACCCAAACATCTTATCATTACATTACTAACCATCTCTCTAAAAGTCAAGGACTATGTTTTTAAAAAAAAAAAAGGCAGAAATATCTTTTAAAAGCCTCAATAGCTTGTAATTCTTAATATTATCAAATATCCAGTCAGTGTTCACATTTTCACAATTATATCATGTAATGTTTGTGTGTGTGTCTGTGTGTGTGTGTGTGTGCATGCATGCATGTCTATAGTTTCTTCAAATTGGGGTTCAAATAAGATGTATACATTTAAGTTACTGATATGTCTCTTTTAATTTATGTATTCTTCTACCATCTCTATTTTTATTCTTTGCAATATATTTGTAAAGAACTGATGTCGGCCAGGCGTGGTGACTCAGCCTGAAATCTCAGCACTTTGGGTGGCCGAGGCAAGAGGATTGTCTAAGCCCGGAGGTTCAAGACCAGACTGGGCAACTTGGTGAGACCTCGTCTCTACAATAAATCAAAAAATAAGTTGGACTTGGTAGAGTGCGCCTGTAGTTCCAGCTGTTTTGAAGACTGAGGTGGAAGGATCACCTAGGCCTAGCAGGTGAAGGCTGCGGTGTCCGTGAGCGTGCCACTGCACTCCAGACTGGGTGAGACTCCAACTCAAAAAAAAAAAAAAAAGAACTGATGTCGTTTTGTCATTTATACTGTAGCATTTCCCGCTGTCTGAGTTTTGATTAGTACATTTTTATGGTGGTTTTAACACGATTTTCTGCCTTTAGTATTTCCTGAAAATTGGTATTTAGCTCGCTAGAAACTTTTTTCATTTCAGAGACCTTTTTTGGCAAGTTGACTTCGTAGGTGGTGTTCTGACCAGTAGGAGTCATGTAATTGTCTGTTTCTCTGTGTTTTAGTGACTTTAGTAGCCATTGATGCTTACTGTCTTATTTCCACTAGAAGGTTGGAGTTTTAAATAGGATAGTTAGATTCTATAATTTCTTCTTCATTCATTTCAATAGATGGAGTATTTTAGAAAAAGAAATTTTCTCATCAGTGGTTTGGTTACTCTGAGGTCCACTCTACATGGGAGAGGCAGTATAAATGCTTCTTTCTTTCCATTAACTTAAAAGTTTTAAAAATAAGAAATCAATCTCCTAAATTCTTCAAATAAGGAATTT
The DNA here is from genome assembly GCA_963574415.1 of Tarsius wallacei. Taxonomy (NCBI): domain Eukaryota; kingdom Metazoa; phylum Chordata; class Mammalia; order Primates; family Tarsiidae; genus Tarsius; species Tarsius wallacei. The sequence continues at coordinate 15,010 of CAUYQG010037715.1, read as the reverse complement.
TTTGTTTACTATTATAATTAAATCAGGACAAATTAATAAATTTAAGCTTATTTAGTTGTTTTGATTAATTTTACTAATTGTCTCCAAAGACCAAAAGAGCAAAGTCAGCACTATGTCTTAGGACTATTGAGAATTTAATCTCAATTCTCTATTGAGGGATGGGCATAAGGCATAAACTATCTGGGCACTTTCACAGCAGAACATTAGGTAGGAGCAGTGAAGGACATGTGAAACATTTGGGCTTGCCTCTATTAATTTGTGTCCTGAAATATTTCAATTAAATGATCTAAGAATAGTTGGCCTGGAGATGGGAAGGAGGCAGTCCTAAGGATAGAAAATTATAGCTTGTCATAAATTAGTGACTTTAAACAACCCCCATGTATAATCTCAGTCTCCATGGATCAGGTGTCTGGGTACACCTGAGCTGGGTCCTATGCTCAGGGCCTCGCCAGGCTGAAATCAGGTGCTAGCCATGGCTGTATCTCATCTGAGGCTTGGGGTCCTCTTCCAAGCTCACCAGTTGTTGGAACAATTTAGTTCCTGGTTCTTGTGGGATTGAGGCCCATAGCTCCCAGAGGCCACACACTGTTCTCCATCATGTGGAAGTCTCCAAAACAGAGCAGTTTTCTTCTTCAAGGCCATTATGAGGTGTCTCTACTGCTTTTCATCTCTGAACCTGTTTGACATGGCTTGCCTACTTAGATCGGCTCACCCAGGATCATCTCTGTTTTGATGAATTTAAATTCAACTGTTAGGGTTTTTAATTATATCTACAGATATATTATCCTTCATTTCCACAGAATATAAATTAATCAAGGTAGTATTACCTGGAGAGGACAGGTCTCTGCCTGACCTTGGCTGACCCAGCTCTCCCACCTCCTGCTTGCTATTCTCAGAATAACTTTAGAAGACACTGAGTATGCAGCACCCTGAGATAAGGAGGAAATGTCTGGTACAACTCAGGTTATTCCTCATTCTTCCTAGAATGGAGTGTTCTGCAACACTTAGGCTCAGTGAACCGAGTGTCACTTGGGGTATATAAACCCAGGGCAGAGCTGGGGTCCCACAGCTGTGGTGTGAGGTGGGGTGTGTGCAGATGAGACTCCATCTGCCCTGAGCAGCTTTTCTGAACCTTGAATGATTGGTTGGTCATGGATCTAGGCATCTGTTTATCCTTGCTGCCTATCTGTGATTAATGAATCTGCTTTGCCCGACTTGTTGTGTGAGTGTTCTGTCTCACTGGACTAGACCTAAGAACCTTTGCATTATTCTATCACATTATCATGAAGTTAAGAATAATACTTGGGATGATTTTGTGTGCAATTTAGATCTCCATATAATTACAAAAAAATAAAATATTCAAGCACTTACTATAGAATCCCAGGGAGATTGTTCAAATCCAGTAGCTATACAACCAGGTGTCACTTCAACAGGGGAGGGTATTAAACAAGGGCATTAACTCATTGAGGGCCATCTTAAAACCATGAGTAGCTCAGATATTTGCAGCTTTGCCAGGAACGTCCCATATTGCCAAATCCAAGGCATAATCACATCCCTGGATCTCGATTTCTCTGCCTATACAATGAAAGTACTAAGCAAAATTATTCCTAAGACCCTCCCAGCACTAACATTCTATGAATTTATTCATCTGCTGTACTCACAGTTTTTAAAAAATTTATTTTAGAACAGTCTTAGGTTTACAACAAAATTGAGTGCAAAGTACAAAAAGCTCTCAGACACTCCTACCCCCCACTCATGCACTGCCTCTCCCACTAACAACACCACATCAGAATAGTATGTTTGTCACAGTGAATGGATCCACATCGAAACTTTGTTGTTACCCAAAGCTCATGGCTCACATAAGGTTTTCATTTATTTTACTTATATTTTATTTATTTTTCTTTCCCAGCATTATTGAGATACAATTTGGCAAATAAAAGTTCTCTATTTGACTGTACTCACAATTTTAAGGAATATTGTTTCCATTGCTTAACAGTGACACTTTCCCACCAAATAAAAAAGGAAAAACAAGTCCCCAAATCAGCTGTTACAAAGAGACAGAATTGTAAATAATTAACTGAGTTCTACCACTTTGAGGGTGGCTTTTACACAGATCATAAGTCAGTCATTTAGTTTAAAAGATTTGATGTACTTACATCTAGATTTACAGAAGCCATAAGTTTACCTTTCCAGGATAAATACTTATTTTAACAGGACATATTCATGAATTTTTTGTCGCTGTTGTTGCATGGTTCTAAAAATAAAAACATGTGAACCAAGCTTTTCATTATTTTACAGGAACTGGAATAGATGCTACAGTGAGTAATTTTTAATAAGAGGAACAGCATAATTAGTGGGAACCCCAGTTGATAAAATATCTATTCAATTTAAGCAATTGGTAAGCTACTTTTAAAATAATCAGATTAAAGTTAAGTACAGTTCTTAGAATTATTGTAGTGTGCAATTTAGTGTTCTATATAATAAGGTAATATAATTTTCAAATATTTACTATGGGCTCCTGGGGAGATTGTTCAAATCTAGTAGCTACATAACAGGGTGTCACCTCAGCTTCTGACTTTTTCCCCCTTCTGTTTTTGTACATTTAAAGAACAACAATGTAAAATAGATCATGGCATACTCCAGGAGAGTAAAGGATAATTTGTAATAGGCTATGCAAATTGATCTAAGATAATTTAGTCAATATTTTAAAAAGATATTTCTTTGTAGTTTTCAATAGTAGGAGGTAGAAAAAAGCTATAAGTCTTTACCACAACTTTGTTCTAGAGTGATTACACACACACACACACACACACACACACACACACACACGCACACATACACAATCTGTCCTATAAACTCATCAAAGTCCAAGTCCTCTCTTTAAGACCAGGGTTCCTCACACTTGGAACTACTGACATTGACTAGATAATTCTTTGTTTTGGGGCTGTCCTGTGTTTTGTAGAATGTTTATAATCTTCTCTTGCCTCTACCCACTTGATGCCAACTCCCCTGACCCCACATTGTGACTATCAAAAATGTCTATGGGCATTGCTAAATGTCATCTGAGGGGAGAGTGTCCCCACCATTGAGAACCACTGGTGAAGTTCCCAGCCATTCCCCTACCTCTCAGCTATCAAGTTTTCTATGTGCTTTAAGGATCACTCCCACAGCAACTATGCCACAAGCACATGTCTTATTATCTTCTTGCTTTTCTCATGAATTTCTTATATAGACTAGGGGAAGAACAGGCATATAAAAATGCTGAGTGTTTGTTTTAGAGCCTCTTGCTATGTATTTCTACTTTGTCTTTCCATGGCACATTCCTTAATTCACCTTATCTTAATTTTTAAATGTTTAGCTCTCCATTCTAGACCACAAGCCCTCTAGGCATAGGGCAGAGTCTGCCTTTTCACTGCTGTATTCTTGATATCAGTCCCCAGCTTTATTAACAACGATAATAACAAGAACAGCAACAGAAGCAACAGTAATTGAGTGTTTGTCATGCATTAGCCATAATTCTAAGTGCTTTATGTATGTTAACTCATTTAATCCTTACAACATTCCATGAGTTAAGAATTATTATCAGGCACATTTTATTGAAGGGGAAACAGAGGTACAGAGAGGTTTAGGGATTGACCAATGTCACAAAGCTAGTAAGTGGTAGAGGATCAAATCTAGGCAGTCTGATTCCAGAGACTGTACTTTTAACTTCTAAGCTGTGCTGTAGATAGTAGGAAGTCAATAATACATACAGAATGATTTTGAAGACTATTAAGAAATGACTGGCAATGGAGAGAAGACTGAGTATGGAAATCAACAATTATGCTCTAAAGTAAAGGATCTATGTGCATGACTTGGAAACCCAACAACTGTGAAACAGATGGTGCTGAACGATGATCAGCCCAGATATGAGAAAGTGTTTGTGTGTTATAGGAGTGTACACACAGCAATTCAGGGTGCTTAAGCAGATGCCCATTGTGAGCTCCTGTATTGGAATTCAGGGAGCATATAGGCTAGGCTACCAACCCAAAGGCTGTTAATTTCTCGAGCTTTCATATCTTGGCAGTTTCCATCTATTAAAAAAATAGCATTTCCAAAGAGCTCAGGTCTAATTTAACTCCCTAAAAACAATGCTGCCTGAAATGATCTCTTATTGTAGAATTGTTGTTGTTGTCTTAAGCATTTTAGAAGTTCTTTTACAGATTAGAGTGGGGAATTCATGTGTACTATTTTCATGTATCCACAATACCTGATGAAAACCTAAGTCAGGGTGAATTCTGAGAATGCTAAGAAGCAATTGGTCCAGCAATTGTTCCCAGGAAGTCCTCTCTGATAGAACTTGGCATTTGCACTACATTGATTGTGAATCACATCTGTTGATGATCAAACATTAATAAACAGCCACTTTACAAGAGAAGCCAGGCAATGACATATTGGCTCCATTCACTGTTTACTGTTGACATTTCTTTATTACTATTTTTATTTGTAAATATACAAAGTTCACAGCATTATTGATGCTGTTCCATTCATTGGATTGTTCCATTCATTAATGGAATAATGGAATTGCTACTAAATTTCTTGCTTGAAATTTAAGGAATTAACATAATAAGTAGATTAATATAGTCAAGGCAATAAATTAAAATGGAGTAGCTAATATTTACTCCAAATGTGAGCCCCAAATGATCTATAATATATTTTAATTACATTCAGCAATATGTATATCATGGTACTTCTAGAACTTCTTTGGATTCACAGTGACATCAGTAAAGCATTGAAAAGGTGGTTCTGAGGACAACAGAAAGCTGCTTGAGAAAGGTCTGACCACTCAGAACACTCTTGTTTTATATTCAGCATACTTCGGGATTTCATTCTATTCCAAAAAAGATATCATGCACTTATAATAGTTGTGGTTTGCTCTCCCAAATATTAAATTATATTAACATTTTTGTATAGTTTTGAAAGCCTCCATATCCAATATTCATACCCCTGGCACATATATCCCAGTTTGAAAAGCACAGACCACAGGGTTGTATGCTGAAACTGATACAAAGAATAAGAAAGCATAGCCTACCTTTTAAGGTGCTTAAAAATCTGATATTGACACTAATGATTAATACTTGGTCTCAAGATCAATAATTTTATATACATCATCTCATTTATTTAATTTTTATAATAATTCTGTGATGTTTTTATGATGATAATATTATTATTGTTCTTTGAATGCAACTGTCTTAAACTTAGAATGCTTAAGCAACTTAAAAGTCACAAAGCCAGAAAGTGGTCGAACCAGAGTTTGATCTCAGAAATTCTAACAGCAGAGACCATCCCTACGCAATAGGCTCCCCACCTTCAAAGTCTAGTAAAAATGAGCAAATTCAATCAGATATGGGGAAAAAAGCACAAGAATTTGTACTGATGCTCTAAATATCCAAGTATCTATTTCAAAATTGGCTTTTAAAAATATCAACTAATAATGTCCTTATTTTGAAATGCACAAATTTCAAGTATACAGTTTCATGAGTTTGGCAAATGCATATACCTATGTAATTCATACCTTATCAAGATATAAACCATTGTCATCATCCCCAGATAGTTTTCTCTTCTGATAGAATTCTTTCTGACCAGCCCCTGCACCCCCAGTGAGACCAACTGCTGTTCTGATTTCTATCACAATATATTAGCTGTGCCTGCTCAAACTCTTCTTACAAATAGATTCATACAGTATGTATTCTTATCGTGTCTAGCTCCTTTCATTCAGCATAATGTTTCTGAGATTTGCCAACGATGTCTTGTGTGTTGTAAGTTCATTTTTTTCTATTGGTGAATACATACTCTCCTCCTCTTCTATTTCTTAACAAGTAAGAAAGAGCTTTTATCTGCCTGCGGGCTTTAGGGCACTAAAAGGGGACTCAACAGAAAGGAGGCGTCCAGAAGTCTTCAATGCTTGTTGTGCGACAGGTGTCTTTTGCTTGCCCGATCTGACCTGTGCCCGTACACATTCCTGGTAGACTCTGCTCTCTGAGCTCAATCATTTGGCCACAGCAACTGATTGGATGAAAGACTGATGTACCAGCTAATGATTTGTGATGGTCTGGACCCAAGGGACGCAAACTACTTCTGAGGTTCCTTGATACTAACTTGTGTTCAATAAGAAAGGTTTATGTTTTATGGTCAACAACTTAATCTGTTAAATTCTCACTTTTGAAAACTGTACATGCAAGGAAGTAAAATGACCAGAAAAGGCAAGCCACTGGGGTTGTGCTTAGGTTCAATGATGCTGGGCTATCTCTTTTATTCTCTGGGACCCAGAATGACAGCATCCTGCCCGTGACTACCTCACCCTCCTGTAGAAAGCTGTCATTGTCCCCCAAGACCAAAGAGGAACCATGATGAGCAGGATGTCAGGAAGATATTAACAGCATTTGGGAGAGGATGAGAAGGGGTGGGCATTAACAGTGGTTGAAAGTTGTTTGGGAGTTTGGGACACAACATTTAAACTTCCCTGATTAAGCTAAAGATCATGTAGTGGAGTAGTGGGAAATGATACTCTGCAGATAAACTGTGTTCATATTAGCAAATTCTTGGAAGCCATTGTGAGGCCTTTATATTTAATTTCCTAGGCACTGGGGAGCCATTTTGAGCACAGAACTGTGAGTGGAACAACCCCTGAGGGCAAAAAGTTTGGCAGAAAACTATCGTGAGAAGGAAAGGAAATGAGCGCTGTGTTAAAACCTGAGCTATGGCGGCACACAGACCTGAGAAGGAAGGTGTGTTTCCACTTTTTGTTGGAGGAATTTTTTTGGTTCTTCTTTCTGCTGGGGTGTGTGTGTATGTGTGTGTGTGTGTGTGTGTGTGTGTGTGTGTGTGTGTGTGTGAGAGAGAGAGAGAGAGAGAGAGAGAGGGTGAGAGAGAGAGAGAGAGAGTGTAATGGACCTAAAACTTGCTGCTTTGCAGGTTTTAAGCATAATTAACCTCACTGTGTTCAGACCTTTAAGTTTATTATATTCTAGACCTTAAGCCAAGGCACAAGTAAACCCAATTAGGCTAGTAATAGCTTTGGATTAAATCATGTTAACTATTAAAAGAACATAATTTATACATAGTCAGCGTGTTTAATTCTTGTGGTAGGGAAAACCCTTAAATGCTAACTTGATATTAAAACCTGAGAGAAAACAAATCTGCATAATATAATGAAATCACTTTTACTTTGAGACTGGGACATTTTGCAGGCAGTAGAATTGTAGAAAACAGCCTGCCAAGGCAATTTCAAATCAATGGTTGAGAATCAGGGAAAAACAAAACAAAACAAAACAAAAATAGTTTCTCAGTTTGGAACAACAGGTGTTTTTTAGCATTAAACTGTAATTAAAAAGCAAATACACATTCACTTTTGTCTCTTCAAAAGGTAGAAGAATAGTATGGGAGAAACTGAAACTAGATACTTCCTATTTGGGATAGTCATGTTACAGGAAGAGTGAGTGAAGCTTGAAGGAAAAAAAAAAAGAACCTAGAATATTGTCTGCGTGTACTATTTTTTTTTGTTTTACATTTAACTTTATTTTGAATCTGTCTTTAAAATGATAGGAACTTGAAATGTCAGCTTTAATAGTTATCATCTTCATAATTCCACTATTATCATCTATGCTTGAGTTCCTTGTGTTCTTTGATGTAGGAATTACAATGAAATATAAGATGTATGGTCCAAATATAAACATAATAATCTATGAAATCACTAATAATATAGGATAGTATAGTGTAAGTATTAAATGCCTGCTATAAGTAGCATGTGCATCTCAAGAAATGGATACTATTTCCTCAGCAGTATTGGATAAAAATGATGAGCAAAGACTTTTAGGAAAACCATATTATCTCTAGAGCTCCAAAACTCAGCAGGTTTTACCAGCATATTATTCTCTGACGTAGGGTTAGTCAAACGATTTAGGAAATTTAATTAGTGCCTTTTATAATAGGCTATTTTTCTTTTCTGTCAAATGGAGAGTAATGCTTTGATGTTACGCTAACTTTAGCATGAGTCCCAGCTGGATGACCCTCAGCAAGTTGTTTAATCTTTCTAACATTGATTTCCTCATCTGTAAACTAGAAATAATAATGGTACAATATAGAATCTACCTCCTGGGATTTTTGTAATACATAAATATTATAGTAAAAAGTAATCAGAGTGTTTAGCACATAGTGAACACTCAATAAATATTTGTTATCATCATCACAAGAGTTTATTTTTTAAACTTTGTAGGCATTAAAGAAGGTTTATAAAAAGATTTCATCTACATGGAGTCATGTACAGTTAGATAGGGTCTCACAATATTTGGGCAACATTTTGAATTTCGAATTGGGATATAGCTCTCAACTTTGAAGTTTTTAAAATGTGTAATTTTTTTTCAGAAAAGATCAACTAATTAGAAACTGGAACAAGAAATTTGTACTCAAAGAGACTTAGAAGTATATAGAAAAATGATTTTTTTTTTATAATAATAAATGTGAGTTTCAGGTGAAATCCTTCCAAGTTTTTGTTGATTGAGCTTAGTCGTCTGCAAAATTGGTATAGTAATGGTACCTTTCTTTTAGGTTTGGTTGAGCTAATATATGATTAATTCTAAGTACCTAACAGAGTAAGGACTCAATAAAGGATAGCATACATCCTTAGCTATTGTTGATTTGTACATTAATTTCATATATAAAAGCTAAATGAGGATTTAAATAAGATTTTTAAAGAAGACAATCCATTGAATTTGGTATTTGGAAAAAGAAAAGGGTAAATATTTTCCTATTTATTCAGATAGTTTTTAATACCTATGAGGCTTTTTCACACACACAAATTCATCTACATATTCATATATTTATCATGTTATGCCTATTGCTCTACAACTTGATATTTTCAAATATATGTAAGACTATGTATTTTATGACTCAACCCATTCTTTTTAGCAGCTGCATATTATTTTATAGACTAAACATACCTTCATTTTTTCAACATATTATAATAAAACACGTATCCAAATATTCCAAATATTGCTAAGTTGAGAGAGAATTTTGCAGTGACCACCTATATATCCACCTCCTAGATTCTAACACTAAGATTTTACTATACTGGCTTATTTATCTATGTAACCTTCATATACTTTCCCCTAGTACTTCAGTATGCATATTATAATCAAAGTTCAATATTTATTGACAGTCCTTTTTATATATAGTTTATATACAATGAAATTATGAGTACAAGTCTTAGCTGTGCATATGCTGAGTTTTGACAATTGCTTATACCTCTTGTAGTAGGCTGAATAATAATCCCCAAAGATACCAGGTCCTAATCTCTGGAAATGTGGACGTTAAGATGGCAAAGACTTTGCAGGTATGATCGAATAAGAATCCTGAGATTGCACTAGTTTACACTCCCACCAACAGTGTAGGAGTGTAGGAATTTCTAGCCGCACATTTTACTAACCCAGAAACTGAGGCCAGGGAGGTGATGTGATTTGCTTAAATCTCCACAGTGAGCAAGTGAAAGAGTTAGGACTGGACCACAGGGCGGGCTCCACGGTGGAGTTGCTCCTTGTTCCTTCAACGTTTTTCTTCCAGGATCTCTGAACACTTCTCCCTCCGTCTTGTCACTCCCCTCAGCATCCCAGAGATACATCACATGAGCCACGGAGGTTCGATAATGACCAGAGACAGGCAAGAACCTCGGTGATCATTTCCTTCCACCCTTTCGCTTTACAAAGAAGGAAAGCAAGGCTTGGAGAAGCCGTCGTGCTAGCGGCCCATCCGAAATGAAAACGTTGATTTCTGCTTGATTCCTCAAAGGCCTCAAAGTAGGCAACCCGCCCACTTGACCAGGCAAGTCATGATTTAAACCAGGTGAGTGCAAGAATGATTTCATTCACTGCATTTTCCATGTGCCTCTTGAGGGAAGGCATGTGGAATATGCATATATAGAGAGAGAGGGACCCCCAAACACCAGTGCCTCCCCCTCCCCCCCCCAAAACACGGTAGACTAGTAAATGTTTGCTAGCTATTTGCAAGGCTGAGAGCAGGGATTATTTTTCCCATGTGCCAAACAACCTCATCCTAGAGGAACTATTTTACTCTGGCAAGGTTTAGTAACAATTACAAGGGTCCTTTTTATGGATAGGGCACTCTGTGTCTCAAGCATGCGTTATTTCAGAGGTTCCTTGATGGAATATAACGCCAAACCCCATGGGTACAAGGATCAGAGGGCGGCCAATGGCCATAGGAGAGGAGCGGCCACTCCCCTGAAGTCCCTGGGGCCTCCACACTGCCACCACTTCTGAGCTGGATGACCATTCGTGTCCCCGGAGCGATTGTTCCCCCCTCCCATCTGACCTTTTTGGAGAATAGGGCAAAAGTTCCACAGAGGAAGCAAAAGAGTCTAAAAAGGAAGGAGCAATGGAAACCATGGCTCCCTCCCCAAATGACCTCCAAGTCTGTGCCTTAAGCCACGGAGGAGCATGGAAGACACCCGGACTGACCAGAAGGGTCCCACAGCAGTTGTGGGCCACTGACTGCTGTCAGAGGGTCCCAGCCATGTCCACACCCCCATGCTGGGGCTGCTTCTCTTCCTCCCCTGCTTTAAATGCAGTTAAAATGTAGTATGGATACCCAAAGCGAAGAGTTTCCGCTCCTAAAATGACCTGGGGTTGTAGTTCATCTTAGACCACATTGTGGATAAATGATGAATTGCTTGTTCAGTCGACAAACATTTACCGAGTATTATGTGCCAAGCACTGTGCTAGAGGCTGGAAATACAAAGGCACGTTCCTACCCTCAAGGAGCTCACTGTCCAGTGGAGATGAACTGGAAAGAAATCGTAGGATGGTGAAGTACTGAATCCCAAGGCAGGTGAGCCCAGAGCATGTTGGAAACACGTAGAAGGAACTGCAAGGCCCCTCTGGAAACATGAAAGAACACGTGGTTCCAGGAGCATGCCTTCTAGTCTGAAAACTAGACAATAAAATCGATCGCCAACAGCCTGTATTTTTAATTTGTGCAAATTTATGGGGTACATGTGAAATTTTGCTCCATGTGTATAATGCACAGTGCTCAAGTTCCATCGCCCGATTCTAATCTCACCTTTTCCCAGGTGCACCTAGTATGTGTCTCAGAGAAAGGGAGCCTGGCTAGATAGTAAGATAAGTTAGGGCCCGATATGGTGGCTCACACCTGTAATCTCAGCACTTTGGGAGGCCAAGGTGGGAGGATTGCTTGAGGCCAGGAGCTCAAGATAGGAAGCTAACTCAGGCCACTTTTCTTGATGAAGGTCCAATTCACCATGTTCGGCCCTGACAGCCCTCAGCCACCAAAGAAGGTGAAGCCCATAAAACCCTGTTAAGTTGTGGGACATTCCATTTGCTGAATTTTTAAAAAGATTTTGTGTATTTGTGAGATAATTTGGGGAGACATTCACGATTTACGGTTCTGAAAACTGGTCACAAAAAGAATTTTCAGAAATTTGGAAAACTGGCCAGTAGAAAGAATCCTGAGCGGGCCCATGGAGCGAGGCCCCAGGTTCTGGAACAGCGTAGGTATGTGAGTTCACTACTTGGCCATCACTCCGGGGACTCGCTTGGGATGAGGCTAGACACAAAGCAAGCTGACCCTACAAATGGCTTGCGTGTCCCATCTGTTCACATGCACATGAGTGAGAAAGAGAGAGCGAGAGAGAGAAAGCAGGGAGGGAGGGAGGAAGGCTGGAAAAAAGGAGAAAAAAGGAGGGAAGGAAAGAAAAAGAAAGAAAGACGGAAAGAAGGAAAAAAGGAAGGAAATAAAGAAGGAAAAAGGAAGAAGGAAGGAGGATAAAGGAGAGGAAAAAAGCAGTCTCGAGAAGTGCTGGAGGGTTCTTCTGAGGCATTTTATTTCTTTATCTATATTTTTAGTAGACACAGGGTCTCACTGTGTTGCCCAGCCTGGTCTTGAACTCCTGGCCTCAGGTGGTCCCTTCTGCCTTCTAAGGCATTGACTGCATCCCAGCGCCTGCCACGAGGGTGTGCGAGGTACATACCACATATCATGTATAATATAGGAAACATCCTAGACTTCATAAATGTCTGTTAGATTAATAAATTTACCAAGACAGTAATTAATTGCAGCCGATCGCTTCTCCAGCGCCCTTGGATTTGGGCGGCAGCTTTGACGTAGTGAATGTTGAAACGATCTCCTTTCTGGGCTTACTTTCTTGTATTCGTAAAGCTCCCCCAAGCGCCTACCATGAGTTCTTCTCCCACTTCCAGGACTGAGTTCTCTGTTAACCTGGAAGTTCCTGGAACCTTAAATAGTCTGAAAACCCAGACTGGGCGTGGTGGCTCGTACCTGTAATACCAGCACTTTGGGAGGCCAGGGCAGAAGAATCACTTGGGCCCAGGAGTTTGAGACCAGCCTTGGCACCATAACGAGACCTTGTCTCTATTAAAAAATTACAAAATTAGCAAGGTGTGGTGGCATGCACCTGTAGTCCCAGCTACTCGAGAGGCTGAGGCGGGAGGATGGCCTGAGCAAAGGAGGTCAAGGCTGCAGTGAGCCATGATTGTCTCACTGCACTCCAGCCTGGGAGACAGGAAGGAAGGAAGGAAGGAGAGAGGGAGGATGGGAGGGAGGGAGGGAGCCACACTGTTTTCCTTCCCCATTGCTGTGAGTGGCATCCCTCCAGCTCTTGGGGGCTCTCGCAGCCTTTTACAGTCATTAGCCAATGACACGACGTCCCTGTGGGGCGCATCTCCCTTCAGAGAGGCTCCTTGGAGACTAGCTGCTGTCGTAGGTCACGGGGAGAGTCTGACCCCAGCCCCGTCCTCAGGCGGCTTCAGAGATACATATATGGCAAAGTCACTCATGAAATGGAAAACGAAAGGCTTTTTAACATGGCCCAAGCCTAAGCTGGAGATTCTACACATATCTCCTTTTCTTGATAATGAAGCGAGGAGTTTGGGGTGGCAGAGGCTGACAGCGGCTGTGAAAATCAGAGCTCCCCTTCATCCCTGCCCAATTGCCACATTCCAGCCTAGGGCCTGCTCACTCCTTGGCACTACAGAACTTAATGGCTTTTTTTTTTTTTTTTTTGATAGAGGCAGAGTCTTGCTATGTTGCCCAGGCTGGTCTCAAACTCCCTGCCTGAAGCCATCCCCCTATCTCAGCCTCCCAAAGTGCTGGATTATAGGCGTGAGCCACCACGCCCCACCTTAAGACTATTTTCTATGCTTTTCTATTGCTTACAGGCCACTGTGTAGATTTTTGCTTGGAATGAACTGGAGGGCATCTCACTGATGGGTGTACTACACTGGTCTACCTCAGTGAAGAGGTAATCTCCATGAGCTCAGGACGTTTCTCCATGAAACCTATGTGAAAAAAAGTATGAACTTCGCAGCAACTTGGGTGGGCTTAGAGGCTATAATACTGAGTGATTGATCACAGAAACAAAGAACCAAGTTTCACATGTTCTCACTCATAAGCGAACCTTGAACAACTATCGTAATACTATAAGAAAGGGATTGGCAGTAGTGAGAAACTGCCAGGGGAGGAGGGACACGCCTCATCAACAAGGGTATCTGTATAATGAACCAGTGAACATTTGTATACCTAACCCTGAACTGTACCCCACATCTTTAAAGTGAAAAACTAATTTAAAAAAAAAAAGAAACCTATGTGAAAACTAGAGTTCATCTTCATGAGAAACTTTACAGGGTCCTTCTCTCTTTAAGCCTAAGTGACCACCTTGTCTCAACTCTGTAGGGTCTGAATTGAATTGAACAAGTAGTTAAATATTTGGTTCTTCTATAAAACAAAACTGTTAAACTGGAAAAACTTCAAAGACCACCTGGTTGAAACATCTCAGTTAAAACAAGACCTGGCGCTGGGACTCATGGCAAGCTCAGCATCTTGGGAGATGGCGGAGGGAAGACTGCGTGAGGTCTGGAGTTTGAGACCAGCCTGGGCAGCATAGCAAGACCCTGTCTCTACAAAAAAAATTAAATTAGCCAGTTATGGTGGTGCATGCATATAGTCCCAGTTACTTAGGAGACTGAGGTGGGGGGATCACTTGAGCCCAGAAGTTTAAGCCTGCAGTGAGCCGCGATCACACTGCTGCACTCTAGTGAGTAACAGAGTGAGACCCTGTCTCAATCAATCAATCAATCATATTATTTTATTTTATTTTTATATTGCCCAGGTTGGAGTGCAGTGGCATGTTCATGGCCACCCAAGTGTCAACCTGCCTGATGGGGTTCCCACGATTCTTCCGCCTTATCCTTTCAAGTAGCCGGAACTACAAGCACGTGCTACCTTGCCTGGCTAATTTTTGGTTTATTGTAGAGATGAGTTCTCACCAAGTTGCCCAGGCTGGTCTCAAACCCCTGGACTCAGGTAGTCCTCTCGCCTCGGCCTCCCACAGTGCTGGGATTACAGAATCAATTTAAAACCAAACTGAGTGTTCCTGACTCCCAGAGTTCAGTGTCTTTTCCTCCATATCATCCTGCCAGTGCAGAATCTTATACACAGTTGGCCTTCAAAAAAACATATGGTGGCTGCTTAGCTCCAGAGACCTTCCTCATGGACTAGGTGACAATTTCCCATCTTCTAAAGTAGCAACCACGGGGTTTAACTGGGGAACTGGACAACCCCAGGAAAATACAGTTCTTCCCCGTGTAATTCCCAGCCGAAAACTCCAACACACCATAACAAGAACTCATTTTGATCTGGAACATTCTTCTTCTCTCCCACATCCCTTGTTGGAAGTAAAGAGACAATCCCCAGGACTGCCCTGACATCTTGAGGCCTCACAAATGTCCACATCAGCTTTCAGTCAGAGGAAAAAACATCCTAGGAGAGAACAGGGTCCCCGTGTGCTCCTGACACGTGGCCCCCAGCCATTCCCTGAAGTGAACTCTTGCGTCCCTTTGGGAAAAGACCATCTGAACAGAGGAGCTTAAAAAAGAAGGGATCTCCATTAAAAAAAAATCCACCTCTCTATAATGTTCTGTTTAAG
>CAUYQG010037714.1:0-18812 GCA_963574415.1 Tarsius wallacei | reverse complement strand
TAGCCGGGCGTGGTAGTGCGCGCCTGTAGT
The DNA here is from genome assembly GCA_963574415.1 of Tarsius wallacei. Lineage (NCBI taxonomy): Eukaryota > Metazoa > Chordata > Mammalia > Primates > Tarsiidae > Tarsius > Tarsius wallacei. Next base: position 18,782 of record CAUYQG010037714.1, on the reverse strand, counting down.
TCCAGCTACTTGGAAGGCTGAGGCGGAAGGATCGCCGGAGCCTAGCAGGTCGAGGCTGCGGTGGCCGGGAGCGGCCACTGCACTCCAGTCTGGGCGACTGAGTGAGACTCCAACTCAAAAAAAAAAACAACATGAAGTCCTGGCACAGTGGCTCACACCTGTAATCCCAGCACTTTGGGAAGCCGAGGCAAGAGGATTGCCTGAGCTCAGGAGTTCGAGACCAGCCTGAGCAACATGGCAAGACCTCATCTCTACAATAAATCAAAAAATCAGCTGGGCGTGGTGGCACATGCCTGTGGTTCCAGCTACTTGGAAGTCTGAGGCCACCTGAGCCCAACAGGTTGAGGCTGTGGTGACTGTGAGCATGCTACTGCACTCCAGTCTGGGCGATAGACTCCTACTCAAAAATAATAATAATAAAATAAAATAAAATGTGTGTATATTTTTTTGGCACTCCCTATGTGTATATACATATATATATAATTTGTATTTATAATTATATGTAATAATTATATATACTATATAGCTATATAATATTTCTATTATAAATATAATTATATAATATGTACATGTTTTATAATATTAATAATTATGCATTAATATATACACCAAACAATTATTGGGGGTGCTGTCCTATCTGCTTCAGGAAGGTTACCCATACAATATCGAGCATAATTAAACAATAATAACAGAGTTGCCACTGCTGGGAATTAGTAGAGAGTGAGGTGATTTAATGGAATTGTACAATGAGAAAATTCTTTTATAGCTCAATTCTCAATCGGCAAGTGTCTCTTCACATTCAAGGCCATCAAAACCCTCTTTTTTTTGCAGTGTGGGGACTGCGGCCACCAACCCGAGCCATCTGGTGAAAAAAAAAGTCAGAGAAATATGAGGATTTCCCATTGATAGGAACACAGTCAACATTTTATGTTTGTTGGATTACATTAGAGGAAAATGCTGCCTTCCACGAAATCAGTGAAAAATGACTAAATCCTCAGAGGCTTCTCTTTGAGCAGGAGGGATTAGTTATTAGGGCCTGTGGTAAGAAGCCAACTTAGGAAACAAAGATGATTCCCAAAACCTGAAGGAAGAAGCCAGCACGGAGGTGATCACCAGCCCCTTCCCGAGGAGAGGACATAAGCCACTATCAGCGTTTGTACATCTTTCCAGTTCATTTCTGACTTGCAAGTACAGCACATGATTCTATTTCAAAGTGAGACTCCAATCATTCTTCACAAATTCTTCCTATGCATTACTGTCTCAATCTGGTGTGGTATACATCTGTATGCCTTGCCAGCTGACATCTACTCTAAATGGTCAGACCCAGTGTTAGGTTTCTATTTTTTATTTTATTTTATTTTATTTTTTGAGTAGGGGTCTCACTCTGTCACCCAGGCTGGAGTGCAGTAGCACACTCACAGCCACCACAGCCTCAACCTGCTGGGCTCCGGCAATGCTTCCACCTCAGCCTTCCAAATAGCTGGAACTACAGGCATGTGCTACCAAGCTCAGCTCATTTTTCTTGATTTATTGTAGAGATGAGGTCTCGCCAAGTTAGCCAGGCTGCTCGTGAACCTGTGGGCTCAGGCAATCCTCTCACCTCGGTCTTCCAAAGTGCTGGATTATAGGCGTGACCCACCTCACTCAGCCAGGTTTTTATTTTTAACTATCACCCCTGATATGGATATGAGATCAGTCATATCTGGTACCTATATTAAGAAAAACTAAAAGAAACAAGATCACTCATGGCACTCCTAATGAAAAGTTTTATAACATACTCACACTACCCATTATGTAAGTTCATTTGTTTCATTGATTGTTAGAAAAAATGTCCAGGCCATTGCCACGGCCATTGTCAGATCATTGCAACCACCTTGCCAAGCTATGGTCTGGCCATGTGCTCTTCAAGCTATGGCCAGGCCATGTTTCCTGGCTTTGGCCCCCTCTCCTAACTTAGGGAAGTGAATCTCCTCTTTCTCTCTCTCTAATTTACTTTCTAAATAAACTATATTTTCTAACCAAAAAAAAGAAAGAAAAAATGTCCAAAGTGAGATTGAAATGCTTTGCACAGGTGTGGCTTGGGACACCTATCCACTACCCACCTTGGGCCATTCTATAAATTTATGAGTGTCGGAAACTGATCTGCCTTCCTAATATCCACTCTACCTTTTCATCCTACAGGCTGTTGAGAGCAGTAATATGCGAAGTTAAAACACTGCATTGACGGGATGATGGGAGTGGCTGATGGCATATAGATGGAAATCACTGGGTAGAGTTTCCAGGAAAGTTATTGAAAACCTTCCTTTATGCCTTTGCACTTTCTTCTGATCTGGTACTTGAAACATAAATGTGATGGCTGGAGCGACAGTGGCCATCTTGAGACTGTGAAGAGACTATTAGGATGAAAACCATATACTGAGGTAAGTGGGACAGAAAAATTGCATGATCCTGAGTCCCTATTGACATCATGAAGCTGCCCCATCAGTCCTGGACAACTGATTGAGAGAAAAACAAGCACCTGTATCATGAGCTACAAATATTTAGATTTCCTGTTGCATGGAAACTTTATTATAATTTATGTATTACATTATCCTTGAGATATTAGAAGACAGTGATGCCCTCAAAGATACAAAACCTTGTACCAGCTGGCAACTGATAATCAGAGATGTGAAATAAAACAATATAGACAATAACATTTAATAATAAATAAACTAGGCTGGGTGCGGTGGCTCATGCCTATAATCCCAGCACTTCAGGAGGCGGAGGCGAGAGGATTGCCTGAGCCCACAGGTTTGAGACCAGCCTGGGCAACTTGGCAAGACCTCATCTCTACAATACATCAAAAAATTAGCTGGGTGTGGTGACATGTGCCTGAAGTTCCGGCTACTCGGAAGGCTGTGGCCGAAGGATCATCTGAATCCAGCAGGTGGAGGCTACAGTGGCCATGAGTGTGCCGCTATACTCCAGCCTGGGTGACAGAGTGAGACTCCAACTCAAATAATCATAATAATAAATAAAATAATAATGACCTCATTTTACAGGTAAAAACAGTGAGATTCAAAAACATGAGGTGACTTACCCAAGTTCACCCAGCTCCTGAGCAAACTATCCAGGGTCTTGGCCAAATTTTCTTTCTCCCAACTCAGGTAATCTCCAGTTTACCACACCTGCAACATCTTCCAGCTGGCCTGAATGAGGGCCCTCTGTCAATGTCAAAAAATCACACATGATCTCTCCTTGCACCAATCTCCCCTCTCCCTGCCACTCTCTCCCTTCCAAGGTGACCTCCAAAAGCATCAGGATGGAATACTAACTTACTGCTGAAGAGACACTTTTAAGTAAACAGCATATGCATAAATATATAAGAAAAGGTAAGGAGTTAGAAGGTAAACTTACTCTAAAATAGAAGTCAGCAAACAAAGGTCTCTGAGCCAAATCTGGCCAACTTCCTATTTTTGCAAATAAAGTTTTATTGGCACACAGCCATGTCCATTTCTTTCTGTGTTTCTTTGTCCGCTTTTGCCCCACAGCAGCGGAACTGAGTAGCTGCAACAGAAACTGTATAAGCCGAGAAACTGAAAATCTTTACTATCTGGCCCCATTATAGAAAGAGTTTGCTGATCCCTGATGTAAAAGAGTAAGTGAACGTCTCCTTTTGGTGACACTCATCAAGAATGATCATCAGTCAACTGGGCACCATAGCTCCTGCCTATAATCCCAGCACTTTGGGAGACCGAGGCGAGAGGATTGCCTGAACCTACGGGTTCAAGACCAGCCTGGGCAACTTGATGAGACCTCATCTCTACAAAAAAAGAAAAATTAGCCGGGCATGGTGGTGCATGCTTGTAGTTCCAGGTACTTGGAAGACTGAGGCAGAGATCACCTGAGCCCAGCAGGTCAAGGCTGCAGTGGCTATTGAGTGTGTCACTGCACTCCAACCTGGGAAACAGAGTGAGGCTCCAACTCAAAAAAAAAAAAAAAAAATTTGACTGTCAAACAATTTCCCACAAGCTTTGGGGTGGCAGTTGCTTCCACCAACCCCACCAGGGAGTAGACACACAGACAGCCAGATGTGCTTTCCAGTGGTAACACTCAGATTATGGCTGCACATCTAATGTTTGTAGCTTTCTTTTTCCTTTTTTTTTTTTCTTTTTAATAAGGGGAAAACACAAGCCACTAACATACAACTAAAGGTCAATGAGACAGTTAAGAGAGAGTGACGACAGGGCAAGATATGAGACAAACGCTGTCAGCGCAGCCAGCAAGATTCCACCAGCCAAACAGCGTCGATAAGGAATAATGGGCCCTCCGAAGAGCTGGAAAAGGTCAGGGAAGACTACGTGGATGATATTAAAAAAGAAATCAGGAAAATTGGAAAAGGCAGAGTATTCATAAGCGGAGGCAGGAGAGACGGATGGACTGTCAGGGAGGGTAAATTGCTTCGAGAGGGGATGAGAAATATGCCAAGAGCTGAGAGAAAATCAGATCCTGGGCCCACCACACAAGGTGGGGAAAGGAATAATAAAGACAAGTCTGCGAGCAAAATGATGTACAAATGGTATTTTTTTCCAGAAATAGACTAATAAAATGCAGATGAAAGCCATCAAATTGAAAAATGCTTTTCATCACCTGAAACGCAGCAGCACAATGTGCTAAAAAGGTGTACGGCCATGGAAGCCAGTTAGAAAAGGGTTTGAATTCAGGTTCCATCAATTAACAGTACCCCCATATCAGAATAAATTTTACTGAGAAGAAATTCTAGAAGTGATCTTGCTTACCCATCTTGGCTCACTGTAGGCACCAGAATCTTGACTGATCCTGATTTTTGTTTGTAATTTTGGTGGGGTGGGGAGGGTTTGAGCAGGGTCTCACTCTGCTGCTCAGGCTGAAGTGCAGGTGAGATCATGACTCATTACAACCTCCATTCCTTGGGCTCAGGCGATCCTTCCACCTCATCCTCCCAAGTTGCTGGGACTACAGGCATAGGCCACCACCATACCTGAGCAATTTTTGTATTTTTTGTAGAGACAAGGCCTCACTTTGTTGCCTAGGCTGGTCTCAGACTCCTGGGATCAAGCAATCCTCCTGCCTCTGCCTTCCAAAGTGTTGGGATTACAGGTGTGAGCCATACCCCCACTGAACCTGATCCTGATATTTGTATCAGGGGTAATATTCAATACTAACAGCATCAGCCCTGGCCAATCAGAACAGATGCCTATTGGTTAGTCATGCATGGCTACACCAGATGAGCATCAGTCCTATGATACACAGAAATGCCTAGGGTAGATTTGTGGGGAACAATGACAGTCTCACTCTGGCATAAGAACTAGTTCCTATGCGTACATGTGTTAAGTAAACTAGAAAAAGACGTGCGTCCTGACACTATTCAATGCTTTTTTCTCAGGAAAGGCTGGATGATTACCTCAGTGCTGGCCTGGAAGGGATCATTTTTCCCTTCAGATTTTTTTCCTTTGGGAGTCATCCGTGTTTCCTAAGTTGGTTTCTTACTACAGGCCCTAATAACTTATCCCAACTAAATCTTTAAGGATGAAGTCATTTTTCATTGATTTCCATGGAGGCAACATTTTTATCTAATGTAATCCAATAAGCACAAAATATTGACTGTGTTCCTATTGAGGCAGGATAATTAGTACAGGTTAGGCATAGATACATTTCTTTTATCTTGCAGGCAGGTTTTGGGAAACATTCAGACATTTTTCTTATTACATTTTTACTGCAGGCCAGGCTAGAATACAGGCCCTCCAGGCTGCCCCGATCTAAAGAAAATCCCATCAGATGTAAGAATAGGACAGCCTGCCAGGCTTGGTGGCTCATGTCTGTAATCCCAGCACTTTAGAAGGCAGAGGCAAGAGGGTTGTCTGAGTCCAGGGGTTCAAGACCAACCTGAGCAGCTTGGCAAGACCTCATCTCTACAATTAATCAAAAAAGTAGCTGGGTGTGGTGGTGCATGCCTGTGGTTCCAGCTACTTGGAAGGCTGAGGCGGAAGGATCACCTGAGCCCAGTAGGTGGAGGCTGTGGTGGCCGTGAGTGTGCCACTGCACTCCAGCCTGGGCAACAGTGAGACTCCTACTCAGAAAGGAAAAAAAAGGGACAGCCCAATCTTTCAGCTCATGGTTTAGCATAACAATCACTAAAAATCCCTCAGGTTCCCTGTTGAAAGTAAAAGGCTCAACCCCAGCCCTTAATTTAAAATAAAACCACAGCAATGTCAAGAAGACCACTCCTCCTCCAATCAAAAGTGGGCAGGGCTGCAGCTACCTGTTCCCTACCTTTTTTTGCAGATCAATTGTTGTGAAAGTATATCTGGCTTTTAGCTGAGAGCAAAAACAGGGGCTTCCTGGTCAAGAGACTCAACCATGTCTGTTCTGGCATGATTCTTCCTTTTTCCCTCTCTTCTTCTCGCTAATAAACTTTGTTTTAAAAATTTTGCTGACCACTCTAAAACTTATCTTAGGGCAGAGGCAAGAGTATTGCCTGAGCTCAGAGGTTCAAGACCAGCCTGAGTAACATGGCAAGACCTTGTCTCTACAATAATTTTTTAAAAATCAGCTGGGCATGGTGATGCATGCCTGTGGTTCCAGCTACTTGTAAGGCTGAGGCAGAGGGATCACCTGAACTCAGCAGGTCAAGGCTGTGGTGGCCGTGAGCATGCCACTGCACTCCAGCCTGGATGACAGAGTGAGATTCCTACTCAAAAAAAAAAAAAAAAGAATAGAATAAAATAAAGTTCATCCTAGGGTCAAGTCAAAGAGCCCACAAGTTTTGCATCATACTCCACCGGGCATCACTATTAGCTGGAAATCTTCCTATTTCTCTGACTCTTTTTCACCAGATTGCTCAGTTTGATGGCAACAGCCCCCACATTATGACAAAGGAAGAGGGTTTTCATCAGCTCTAATGAGATGAGACACCTGCTGATTGAGATCTGAGCTGAAAATGGATGGAAGGCATGTCATTTAACTTTTGCAAGCCTCAGTTTCCTCACCTAGAGAATGGTTGTAGCAAAAGGAAGAAATTATTTCAGTAGTTGATATATGTACTTCCTGAACCTCCTGCGTGAAAAATTCTGCCACCTACCCACCAAAGAACACCTGTGTCTCTCACATTATCAGTGAGAAAAAAAAAATCAAACAAAGTGAGAATTTGGTTGTAGGGCAATGTACCTCTGTGAAAAGAGCTAGGCCTAGAAGCCCAGGTTCAAGTCTCTATCCTGGCATTACCTGGCCATGTGATCTAATATTGACTGTTCCCAACTGGGTCACAGTATTCCCATACGTCAAACAAAAGCTCAAATTTAGAATAACAGTTTCTCTGTGGCTCCAATGAGATGCCTCAGAAACGACCGAGTATGACACTTAAACTTTTCCTCTCCCCATCATCAATCCATTTCTAGCTGAACAATTTTCCATCATCTATTTTATATACCACCTAGTCACATGACACTTCCGTTGATCAAAGAGGACTGTTATTTATGAATATAAAAACTTTGGGACCAGGCTCAGTGCCTTAACCTATAATCCCAGCACTTTGGGAGGCTGAGGCGAATGAATTGCCTGAGCCCACGGGTTCGAAACCAGCTGGGGCAACTTGGCGAGATCTCATCTATACAATAAATCAAAAATTAACCAGGCATGATACATGTGCCTGTAGTTCCGGCTACCTGGAAGGCTGAGATGAAAGGATCACCAGAGCCCAGCAGGTCGATGCTGGGGTGGCCATGAGTGTGCCCCTGCACTCCAGCCTGGACCATGGAGTGAGACCTCAACTCAAAAAAAAAAAAAGAAATAAAGTTTGGAAGCTGTGCATGGTGACTTCCAGCACTTTGGGAGGTGGAAACGAGAGGACTGCCTGAGCCCAGGGGTTTGAGACCAGCCTGGGCAACTTGGTGAGATCTCGTCTCCACAATAAATAAAAACAATTAGCTGGGCGTGGTGGCATGCACTTGTGGTTCCAGTTATTTGGAAGCTGAGGAAGAATGATCACCTGAGTCCAACAGGTCAAGGCTGTGTTGGCTGTGAGCATGTCACTGCACTCCAGCCTGGGTGACAGAGTGAGACTCCTACTCCAAAAAAAGAAAAAACTTTGAAAACCTCCATTAACATTCTATGCTTCTATAACTTGATCTTTCTTAAAATTATTTTAAAATATTTTTGTCAGATAAAAATGTAGTGCTAATGTTAAAACAAAGAAAAAAATCAACAAGGAAAATATGGAGAATTAACCAAGGTATTTAGTAGAGAATAATGGCAAGTAATAATAAAAAGTCTTCTCTCACTTCTAAATGAGAATGGGTAGCTGCGGTGAGTATTGGATTGATATTATTTGTCATAAATTGTCTGTGTACCAAGTCTTTTTGGAAATGTTCTGAAATTCATGTTCCCTTATCTCCTTGTCTTTAAGTCTAGGCTGATCTGCCAGAAGACATCTAGTCTGCCTGAAAACATAGAGCATAGGTTTCCTATTGCTGCTATAATAAATTGCCACAAATTTAGTGGTCTGAAACAACAAAAATGTATTATCTTGAGGTTCTAGAGGTCCAAAAGGGATCTCACTCTGAAAAATTTTAGGTGTTGGCAGAACATTTTTTTCTTGGATGTTCCTGGGAAGAATCTGTCTTCTTGCCCCGTCCAGAGTTCCTAGAGGCTGCCCACATCCCTTGGCTCACAGCCTCTCCATCTTCAGAGCCAGGAATGGCCCTTCGAGTCTCTTTCACATGCATCACTATGACTCACCTGACACCCCCTTTCCCTTAGATGGACACTTGTGATTTCACTGGGCTCACCTGGATAATCCAGGGCCGTCTCTCTCTCCGAGGTCAGCTGATTGGCAACCTTAATTCCATTTGCAATGGTAATCATCCCTTACCATGTAACATAACATATTCACCGTTTATGGAGGTTAGAACGGGGATGTATTGGGGAGTGGGAGTGCAAGGCAGGACAACATTCTGCCAGTCACAGGCAGTTTACAAGCAAGGAGGTCCCAGGACCTGCCAGAGCAGGCGGGAGGGAGGAGATGGTAGAAGATTACCAGGGCATCTACAAGCACTAATGTCAGCGTAGAAGGAGGAACTGAAACGGATGTATCCGGAGACTCGGATAAATGTTAAGGGCTTTGGTCAAGCAGGTTTGTCAGAATTGGAGGCGTTTATCAGAGGTGGGGATGGACAATGGACCAGGGTTGGCACTTCTTTTTTTTTTTTTTTTTTGAGTCAGAGTCTCACTCTGTCACCTAGGCTGGAGTGCAGTGGCACACTCATGGCCACTGCAGCCTCAAGCTGTTGGGCTCAGGCGATCCTTCTGCCTCAGCCTCCCGAGTAGCTAGAACCCTTACAGGCATGCACCACAACAACCGGATATTTTTTTGATTTATTGTAGAGACGAGGTCTCGCCAAGTTCCCGGGCTTGTCGCGAATTCCTGGGCTCAGGCAATCCTCTGACCTCTGCCTCCCAAAGTTCTGGGATTACAGGCATGAGCCACTGCACCCAGCAGAAACCTGCATTTTCAAAACACCAACAATGAGGTCAGAGGCAGCCTCTTCTTGAGTGCTTATCACATGCCAAATATAATAATGACTCTTTCTGATTCAGTTCTTACAACAATCCTATGAGACAGGAAGTATTGATCCTGTTTTATTTTATTTTATTATTATTATTTTTTTGAGTTGGAGTCTTACTCTGTCGCCCAGGCTGGAGTGTAATGGCATGCTCACGGACACCAGCAACCTCCACTTACAACCTTACACTTCAGCCTTCCAAGTAGCTGGAACTACAGACCTGTGCCATCACAGCTAGCTAATTTTTTTATTTATCGTAGAGACGAGATCTCACCATGTTGCCCAGACTGGTCTCGAACCTGTGGTCTCAGGCAATCCTCCTGCCTATGCCTCCCAAAGTGCTGGGATCACAGGTGTGATCCACCGTGCTCAGCTTGACCTCATTTTAAAGATAAGAAACGGCCGGGTGTGGTGGCTTACACCTGTAATCCCAGCACTTTGGGAGGCAGAAGAAAGAGGATTGCCTGAGACCACAGGTTCAAGACCAGTCCGGGCAACATGGCGAGACCTCATCTCTACAATAAGTCAAAAAATTAGTCAGGAATGGTACATGCCTGTAGCTCCAGCTACTTGGAAGACTGAGGAGGAATGATTGCCTGAGCCCAGCAGGTCAAGGCTGCAGTGGCAGTGAACGTGCCACTGTACTCCCGCCTGGGCAACAGAATGAAACTCCAACTCAAAAAAAAAAAAAAAAGATGGGAAACTAACATTTACAGAGGTAAGATGACTTAGCCAAGGACACTCAAGTTTTTTGTTTGTTAGGGTTTTTTTGAGCCAGAGTCTCTCACTCTGTCATCCAGGCTGGAGTGCAGTAGTGTGATCATAGCTCATGATAGCCTGGAACTCCTGGGCTCAAATGATTCTACCGCCTCAACTTGCTGAGTAGCTGGCACTACAGGCACATGCCACCACACCTAGCTCGTTTTTTTAAAAAAAATTTTTATAGAGACAGAGTCTCACAATGTTGCCCAAGCTGGTCTGGAATTCTTGGCCTTAAGCAATCCTTCCAGCTCAGCTTCCCAAGTTGCTGGGATTACAGGCAGGAGCTACCATGTACAGCCGACACTCAAGTTTTTTTGTTTTGTTCTTATTTTGTTTGTTTGTTTGTTTTGTTTGTTTGTTTGTTTGGAGAGACGAGGTCTCATCAAGTTGCCCAGTCTGGGCCCAGGTAACCCTCCTGCCTCAGTCTCTCAAAGTGCTGAGATTACAGGCGTGAGCCACCATGCCCAGTGACACTCAAGTATTGAGTGAATTCTAAATCAGGTTCATCTGACTCCAAAGCCCACTAAGCCCCTGGGCTTCACTTTCCCCATCACACACGACTTTTACAACAGAATTGATATGTTTTGTCAGATGGGGGAAAGGGTCTTACAAAAATGATGCTAGTCGGTAACTTCAAATGTTTAATTTAACATGAGTTTGTGGAATTTAAAATAAATTTAAAATATATTTTTTTCATTCTCAACTTGGGATGCTTTATTTTAATAATTTGTAACTGCACTTTCTGGTCTCCAATTATGGACAAGCACTGTGTGAGGCACCTTGGGCTATGTGTTTGGAAAATGTTTTCCCAGTTGACAAGCAGTTTACAAACATCAGTTACACTTCCATTTTAAAAGCATTGCCCCAGGAGTGTTGTGCTTGGTGTTAGAATCCTAGCATTGAGAAACTACAGACAAAACCTCCCCCTTCAGGGCCCTTCTCTCTGTTCGTGTCTCTTTCACCCAAAAAGCTGCCCAATCTTCCCTCCAGGTGTCTGAACGTGAGGCAAAGTATTCAGTTCTCTTTAGCTGCCAGAGGAAAGAGGACCAATAGTTTAATTTTGTTTTCCAGAGTTTATTGGATGAATTCAAATTGGCATTGATTCACCTCTAGTAGAAAATTGACCCACAGAATGCCTAGACATTTGAGGCCAAGGCAGACTTTCTTCTAAACTCAAGAGCAGTAGAAAAATGTCTTTCAAGACTGAGTCACGAGGGCCCCCCATCCACAGAGCCCCATTCAGGCTCTGACATTACCTGTCCTTGATGCATCACCTTCCATACACAGGCAGTGGATAACGTAGTGAAAATCCTGGCCCGTGGAGGACGTAAGGGGTTCTCCTAATGCGAGTTTTCTTCCTACAACCAGCCAGCAATGGCTAGTTAAGTCATTAGGGTTAGAGACGGCCGAGTGTGGTTGCCCATGCCTGCAATTCTAGCGCTTTGGTAAGTGGGGGCTGGATCACTTGAGGCCAGGAGTTTGAGATAAGCCTGGGCAACATAGCATGACCCTGTCTCTACAAAAATAAAATTTTAAATAATAATAATAATAAAATATCCTGGTTTGGTAGCACATGCCTGTAGCCCAAGCTACTTGCTTGATTCCAGATCAAGGCTGCAGTGAGCCATGATCATGCCTGCCTGGGTGATAGAGTGAGATCCTGTCTCAAAACAAAACAAAACAAAAAGAAAGAAAGAAAAGAAAAAAAGGCCAGATGTGGTGGCTCACACCTGTAATTTCAGCATTTTGGGAGGCCAAGGCAGGAAGATCACTTGAGGCTAGAAGTTTGAGATCAGCCTGGGCAACATGATGAGACCCTATCTCTATAATTTTTTTTTTTTTTTTTTTGAGTTGGAGTCTCACTCTGTTGCCCAGGCTGGAGTGCAGTGGCATGCTCACAGCCACAACAGCCTCAACCTGCTGGACTCAGGCGATTCTTCCTCCTCAACCTTCCAAGTAGCTGGAACTACAGGCACATGCTACTATGCCTGGCTTATTTTTTATTATTGTTTATGGTAGAGACGAGGTCTTACCAAGTTGCCCAGGCTGGTCTCCAACCCCTGAGCTCAGACAGTCCTCTCACCTCAGCCTCCCAAAGTGCTGGGATGATAGGCTTGAGCCACTGCGCCCAGTTCTATTTCTATAATTTAAAAAAATAATAAAATTAAAAATAAGAATTCAAGACAATATGCAAGGAGAACAAGCTTTCTAAAATAAAGCAAGATCATATCACCCCTCTTCATCTCTTCAATGTCCCTCCATCGCCTACAGGACTCATCCCAAGCAACTTAGCAATGTACAAAAGGTTTCTCATAACCTGGCCTCTCCTGGCCTTTCCAGCCTCACTTCCAAGCCTTTCTCAAGCCTGCAGCCAGACCCTCTACTCTGGTTTTACCAAAGTCCTTGTAGTTTCCAAGCACCCTTTGTGTTAGGGACTCTCATGTGCTATTTTTTCTGCTTGAAAAACAAATTATTCACCTCAACGTCCACTCTGTTGACTGAGCTAATCCTTTTGTAACCTTTAAGACCCTAGTCAGATGTGTCCCCATCCATCCATCCACCCATCCATTCACCTGCCTATTTTGCCATGGCAGTTGTGTCATGTATGTGTCTTCACAAAAATATGTAACCTAAAAGTAGAGAAGGAAAGAAGGCATTGTTTTCTTCTCTCCATAGCTGTATCAGCTTCCCTTAATCATCCCTAAGCCAATATCAGGGCTGAATCTCTCTCTCTCTCTCTCTGATGTATATCCATAGGAGTATGTAAAACTGCAGAGACCAGCCTAGAATGTCTGATTTAGGGACCCAATAGACCAGGACTCAGGTCCTGGTCCTGCCTCTTATTATTATTTTACCTTGCATAAGCTTTTTATTATGATCCTTGGTTGTTCTCTTCTGTAGACTGATGGTACGAATATCTACATTATAGAATTTTAAAATTATTATTATTGTTATTATTATTATGTCAGATTCTCACTCTGTCATCCAGGCTGAAGTGTGGTGACACAATCATGGCTCACTGCAGCCTTGATCTCCTGGGCTCAAGCAATCCTCCCAGCTCAGCCTCCCAAAGTGCTGGGATTACAGACATGAGTCACTGCACCTGGCCATTATAAAAATTTTGCATAAATTTGTTTGTTTTTGCTTTTTTTTTTTTGTTTTTTTAGTCAGAGTCTCCTCGTTGCCCAAGCTGGAGTGCAGTGGCACACTCATGACCACCACAGCCTTGACCCACTGAGCTCAGGTGATCCTTCTGCCTCAGCCTTCCAAGTAACTAGAACTATAGGCATACGCCACCACGTCCAGCTAATTTTTTTATTTATTGCAGAGATGAGGTCTCGCCAAGTTGCCCAGGCTGATCTCAAACCCCTGGGTTCAGGCAATCTCCTCACCTCTGCCATCCAAAGTGCTAGAATTACAGGTGTGAGCCACCATACCCAGTTTAAATTTTGTGTAAATTAATTGAAATATATAAAGAAGCTAGCAATGCCTGGCACATAGTAGGTACTCAATAAATAGTATTACATATGCTTCATGTATAACAACTTAAAAGTTCACATTTTGATAAAAAAAAGAAAATATATATACGACATGTTTCAAACTTAGTATCTCTAAGAAGTGCAGCTGAAAGTGGTGAAGACAAGGCGGACGCAGTGGCTCACGCCTGTAATCCCAGCACTTTGGGAGGCAGAGGCGAGAGGATTGCCTGAGTCCAGGGGTTCGAGATCAGTCTGGGCAACTTGGCAAGACCTCTTCTCTACAATAAATCAAAAAATTAGTTGGGCGTGGTAACGCGCACCTGTGGTTCCAGCTACTTGGAAGGCTGAGGTGGAAGGATTATCTGAACCCAGCAGGTTGAGGCTGCTGTGGCCGTGAGCATGCCTCTGCACTCTAGTCTGGGCAACAGAGTGAGACTCCTACTCAAAATAAAAAAGAAAGTGGTGAAGACAGACACCAGAAAGGAGAAAAAGTGGGCAAGTGAGTTGTGGAGCCTCCCTAGACAACCGGTCATTAATAGTCTCTACTTTGTGAAGGGGTATTTGAAATGTCAAAGCTGTAGAGGAGTCCAGAGATCACCCAATCCAACCCAACACTGCACTTTTCAAGAAGAAATCAAAGACCCAGTGGCACTGCTGAGAAACCTTACAGAGCCTGGAAGCTTCAAAGGGCAAGGGTAGAGAGTAATTAAGAGAAGTTAGCTGCTTCAAATTGGTTTTTGAAGCAGGTGGGGCATAAATAATACATAAAATAAATAAAGAAGATTAATACTTTTCTTCTCAACAGCAGCAGAGACTGCCTGAAGCTGATAAAGACCCTGTAGACGAGAGGCAGATATTAGCCTACATTCAATCATAAGAGAAGGGCAATACACAGATAAGAAGGACAGATCATAGTTAAACAGTCTTCAAGGAAGAACTTGAGTGACTAAATGTACCTTGTTTATGAGCAACAACTAGAAATTAATGTCCTCTTTCTTAATAAAGAAAGGGCTTTTGTAGAAAACCATGAGTGAGTGTGAAGAAAGTCAATTTATATGTTATTGCAAACAAAAGGTTTCTCAAGATGCTCACATTATTATTATTTTTGAGTTGGAATCTCACCCTGTCTCCCAGGTTGGAGTGCAGTGGCAAGATCATGGCTCAACACAGCCTCGACCTCCTGGGCTCAATCCTTTCACCTCAGCCTCTCCAGTAGCTGGAACTACAGGTGTGTGCCACCATGCCTGGCTCATTTTTTTATTTTTTGTAGAGACAGGGTCTTGCTATGTTGCCCAAGCTAAATTCCTAAGAAAATATAAGTCCTAACTCAGGCCAGCATCTCACCCCTCAAATGATGTTACTGATGAAACATTTATAGACAGCCCCCAACTTAAAACTTAACAATGGCTTGACTTCAATTTTCATTTCTTTTTTTTTTTTTTTTTTAGTTAAAGTCTCACTCCGTCGCCCAAGCTGGAGTGCAGTGGCATGCTTATGATCACCCCAGTGTCAACTTGTTGGGCTCTAAGTATCCTTTCGCCTCAGCCTTCCAAGTAGCTGGAACTACAGGTGCACGCTACCACGCCCAGCTAATTTTTTTTTAATATATATTGTAAAGATGAGGTCTCGCCAAGTTGCCCAGGTTGGTCTCGAACCCACGGGCTCAGGCAATCCACTCACCTTGGCCTCCCAAAGTGCTGGGATTACAGGCTGAGTCACTGAGCCCAGCCTTCAACATCAGGTTTTAAAGCCTTCACTATAATGGAAGTCGGTCTGTGAGATAGGGGTTCTTAGAGGAAGAGCCAGATACCAGGATGAGCAGAACTTCTCCGAGAGCGAGGTTAACACAGCAGTTTAGAGAATATATGCATAAGACCCAAATGAGTCCCAGCCCACATGGCCCAGTGTCAGTGTGATTCATTCATTCATCCATTCATTCAACAAATAGTTACTGAAAACTCTAAGTGCCAGGTATACAGCAGTAAATAAAACAAAATGTAGCTGGGTACGGTGACTCATGCCTGTAACTCCAGCACTTTGGGAGGTGGAGGTATGTGGATTGCCTGAGCCCAGGGTTTGCCACCGATCTAGACAACATGGCAAGAACTTGTCTCTACAATAAATCAAATAATCATCCAGTCATGGTGGTACATGCCTGTGGTTCCAGCTATTTGGAAGGCTGAGGTAGAAGGATCGCCTGAGTCCAGCAGGTGGAGGCTGTGGTGGCTGTGAGAATGCCACTGCACTCCAGCCTGGGTGACAGAGTGAGACTCCAACTCATAGATAAATAAATTAAATTAAATGTATCTCCACATAGATATTACATCTTAAGAGGCAGACAACCAATAAATAAACACATAAATATTTATAATCAGTACTATGAAGAAATATAAAATTATATGAGGGACTAAAGAACACTTGGAAATAATATTTTTGATTTTTCTCTTTTTAGAGGAAAAGTCCCTCTGAGGAATGCGGATTTGGGCATAGAGTTAAATAAAGTCCTATAGATATCCTGGGTAGGGGAACATTCCAAGCAAGGTAAAAGCAGTCGCGGAAGCTCTGGGCACATGCTTGCTGTGTTCAACAAACAGCAGAGACCAGCCAGGCTACAGCAGTGGCTGTGGAACAGGGAGGAGGAGATGAGGTCAGAGATCAGCCCTGTGTACTGAAAAGAACATTTTTCTCACCACTGTTGCACGTCAAGTGTCCACCAACGGCATGGGTCCATTCGGTGGTCCTTCATTCTATCCTAGCGGTCTGCCAGTACACTGTGTCAGTCAAAATATAGTCAGGACACAGCAACTATACCACTAATTTGAACAGAGAAGAATTAATACAAAGAATTACTGAAAGGACATAACATGGATTTACTATACCCAATGAGCAGCCATTTTGACATCACCTAAATCTCGGGGGGTTTTTTGTTTTGTTTTGTTTTTGAGTTAGAGTCTCACTCCGTCGCCCAGGCTGGAGTGCAGTGGCACTCTCACAGCCACCCCAGTGTTGACCTGCTAGGTTCTGGCGATCCTTCCACCTCAGCCTTCCAAGTAACCGAAACTACAGGCGTATGCTACCAAACCCAGCTAATTTTTTATTTATTGTAGTAGAGACAAGGTCTCGCCAAGTTGCCCAGGCTGGGCTCGAACTCACGGGCTCAGGCTATCCACTCACCTGAGCCTCCCAAAGTGCTGGGATTACAGACTGAGCCACCAAGTCCAGCCAATCTCAGGTTTTTCCAGCAGTTCACTTAACTTACCCTCTAATCACTAGCCAAGGACAGAACCGGGTTTCTCAGAGGTAGTTATTGATAATTGTTTTACAGCCCCCTCCCCAGCTCATTTTCTACTAATAAGTTTTTCTATTTCAAGTATTTGCCTCCACCCACAAGACCCAAGTAAACCTAATCAGCCTTTCGTGACCTTCATGCCACAGACATACCCCCACCACCATGGCAGCAGCCATATGACTAACCCACCCATCTGCCTGCTGTCCATCACCTGACTGCAGTATCTGTGTACCTGCCCTCTATGATGACATGGAGCAGACCACCACCCAATCACCTAAATGACCTGCCCCCATCAAAGGGGAATGTTTAAAAGCATTCGACCTTTAAGTAGCCAGCTACCATTGCTTTACCAGAGTCTGGTGTGGCCATGTGCACTTTGAGCTAAGGCCCCTGCCATGTTTCCTAAATTTTGGCCCCCTCTCCTCTCTCTCTCTAATTTACTTTCTAAATAAACTATATTTTCTAATCTAACTTCTGTGCAATTCTTTGCATCTTTCACACAGCACCGGATTGGATTGTGCACCCCATCCCGTTGGGTCTGACCTAACATTTGAGAGGCCCTGCTAGGATATATATTGTAACCTAACAATTATTAACTAGTAAAAGGTGGTTCACTTCTAAAAGGATTCAAGAAAGCTCTAAGGGAGACAGAAGTAGCAAGTGTGGGGAGGGGCTGAGGCAGTACTCCAAACCAGGAAGAAACTAGGGAAAGGGGCCCTCCACCAAGGATAAGATTAAGGCCTCATGGGACGACAGCACGTGGCTGCAGCCCACTGAGTGGTGGTGAGGTTCACTGGGGACTTGGATCCCAAGGAGTCTGCAGCAGCCAGAATTGTGGAGCTACACACTGCCTCCTCTGGTGCTGTGGTCCAGGGCTGGCAAGCTGGAAGATACCCAACGGGGCGCTGGCAGAGTAAGCTGGAGGTTGCACGCTACTGAGTCTCCCACAAGCTGCTGGGAGCCCCATGATCAGAGGAAGGAGAAATGCACCCCAGAACTAAGAAAAACAGCCCCTCCATTCCTCTGCAATGCCTTGCCCTGTCCCTCCAGCGCCCTCTACTGTCAAAGCCTAACGTTCCACCATCAGGCAATGAAGAGTACAGGGTCCATCCAGTACCACAAAGGAGAACTAACAGGGATGGATTTGACTATCATAGTAAGTGAACGATCACAGAAACAAAGAACTGGACACTGCATATTCTCACTCATAAGTGGGCCCTGAACGCTAGGCACATTAGCACAAGGGAGCGGTTGTCTCTGGGCACTGCTGGGGGGTGGGGGGTAGGCAGGTGGGGGCACGTGACAACACAAAGGGTACCTGACCCACTACCAGGGAAAGTGAGGGCCAGTTAGAAGCCCAAACCTCACCTTCATGCAGCCAACTTCTGGAGTTAACTCTCACTTGTACCTCATATCTCTACAATGAAAAAATAAAATAAATAAAAAATTTTTAAAGGATGGATTTGATGCTCAAGCCTACTGTCATCCCAGAACTTTTGGAGGTGGAGGCAAGAGGATTGCCTGAGCCCACAGGTTCAAGACCAGCCTGAGCAACTTGGTGAGACCTCATCTCTACAATAAATCAAAAAATTGGTCGGGTGTGGTGGTGTGCGCCTGTAGTTCTAATTACGTGGACGGCTGAGACAGAAGGATCATCTGAGTCCAGCAGGTCAA